>JAKGUB010000557.1:16967500-17197500 GCA_026261675.1 Hippocampus mohnikei | reverse complement strand
CGGCCACAGATTGAGAAAATTGATGAATCGCCCTTGTCGTTCAAAAGGCAATCCCTCCCTCCTCAGTATGCAGCCTTGTCTGCTTAGTGCTTCCACTCCAGTATGTGCTGATATTAAAAGGCCCTGCTTGCTCACATTAAGGCTGCCGCCGCATGCAGCAGAAGGGCATCCGCACACGCGCACGGACAAACATTAGGGGTAGTCTTTCTGTGCTCGCTGGATATTATCGGTGTGTGGGAGACATCATTCAGGAGCAGGCAGAGTGAGGGGGAAAGACACAAGTCAAGAACCGAATTTAAACCAGATGAGATGACGAGTGACGTCTCCATTCACATTTGCTCCCGGCGTCCAAATTAATTTTACGAGCAGAAAAGTTGTCTGCTTATTTGAAAAAATCCAGACAGCGGGGAGACGCAAAAGGTGAGGTTTCAATAAAAGCTGTTTGCATGGACATCATTCCCAAGCTCCTGATTTTACAATGACATTTGAAATCATCATGACAGATGAATACGCTGCAAACTGTTTGTATAGAAACGCGAAGCGAACACTCGCACAATCTAATCAGAGTTACATTCTTTTCTGTAATTGTGAACTGTGATTGACTGGCAAAGGTCCAGGGTGGGCTCCACCTACTCATGACCGTAAACAGGAAAAGTGACATAGAAAATGGATGGATGGCTCTACGTGGAGTATTGGCGTATTCCGTATATGAGTGAACCAAAACATACAGTAGGACCGAGCTGTTAGTTTGAGTGAGTGCTGTTCCACACCACCGCAAACTACACCCGCACTACTAAACGTATTACCTCGTTGTCAATGTCAATCAAAACCGAGAATCATTGTATGTGTGTTGCGGGAGAATGTTTGATCCTTGCTCTTGTACGGGATCTCATTAAATAGTGCAGGTGCCAATGCAGGCACCCATCAATAATGCCTGTGCAAAAGGCAACATAATGAGAGTGGAAAATCCTCTGGCTGCCTTTCCACCCAAACAGAGACTCCCAGATATACTCCTCATTCATATGCACATGCGATTCAAGGAGCGCATTCGCACACATCCCCGACACTCAACTGCAGCATGTAGTCATCTGGCAATAAAAGTGGGGTGTGAGCATGAGGAGATCAATTACTTGTCTTGCTCCTATTTGTGAATGCTGTCTTTTATTGAGCTTGGGTGGAGGCCTGCTGTTGATTAAAACGGCTGGCCTCCAGCTGGAGACAGAGGGCCAGCTGAGATAGCACCACACGCTCACAATCACGCCATCTTAACTGCAAGGAAATTCACACCTCTATTTGAGATTGAGATTAATTTTCTGCACCATGTGGCTTGTCTTTCCCTCTTTAGCATGCTCAGTTCTTATTACACTAGCATCTGCTCCATGATGATGATGTAAATGAATTTGGAATGTAGGTTGTTTTATACCCCGCTGAAATGAGCAGCACGCACCGAGGGAAACGATTCCTTGTGTTTTGTTGTCTCTTAATTCAAGCGCGCACATTTCATCCATACTTTCGGAATTTGCATTCTCCCACTGAGGATCTGTGCTGTCAGGTATTGTTAACTGTCGACATGCACTTTTTTTTTTTTTTGCAACAGATAATTAGAGCTTAGGTTGTAGTAGCTTCCACACCTCAATTGATTTGTAGAATCTTTTAGCAGCCCTCCACCCCCGCCTCCTCCCCGCCCTCCTCCCATTCTCCCCCTTGCTTTAAGAGCAAAAAGCTCCACTCGTCTGTTTTCTCTGTATGAATTTCCAGCCATGCATTAGTCTCCCTGACATTTTCAAGCAATGCTTTATTTAGCTTGTCGGATTCTCCAAATAAACGCAATCTCAGGGTTTATGGAAAAATGGATAAAAATTAGATTGTAGGGTATTGATCTGGAGTAGAGGGTGGGGAGGTGTGCACATAGTGGTGGGTGAGCGGGAGGGGGCAGCTCTCATCTGTGTGTAGGGGGGCGGGGGGGGGGAGAAATGAAGCCGTAATTCAGGGCTATTGAACCCCCTGCCACTGGCGGCATCGATCGCCAAGCAGCGCTTATGAGATCACACCTGAGCACTGGAGACTGTAAAAGGGAGGGGGGCCGAGTTGCAAGAGGGGGGGATACGAATGAGTTGAGAGGGAGAAAGACAGCGAGACGCAATGTTGTGATATGATCAGCTCCTATAAAACCAACCTTCGGAGGACCTGAGAAGGCGCTAACACCCAACCTCAGAGCCAATTAGCTCAACCCGCAAGTACACGCTCACCCGGCCTCACGAGTTGTGACGCTGGACCGGTGGACTAGTGCACTTGCCCCTCCTCGTCCTCCATCTTTTCCTCTTCCACTCTCAGTAACAACCGACGATGTGACCTCTCAATTATCGTCCTCCACCTCCTGGAACCCACAACCCTCCAGCCTCCCATTTTGTCCTCCCCTCCAGTACATACCTCCATCTCTCCATTCCACCTCTGTCTTCCTCCCCGCTTCCTTTTAGCCGCTCACCCCTTAGGTCCGTCTCCCCCTGCGGCTCTGCGGGTTATTATAGTGAAATATGAAGCGGTGTAGATTCTAAGCTTCATGAAATTTCCATGAGCATTGATCTGATCTGATGCGGGTGATTGCTAGGTGAATCCCTCCAGTCCAGGGCTGTTGCTCATCTATTCATTTATTTATGGCATTTATGTTTTACTGACTTTGATTTGCTGTTCTGCACAGCGACAGCTAAAGATTATAAATATACCTGTACAGTAGAGTGTGCCGTGAATCTCAGAGTGCACCCGCCTGCTCGATTTCTCTAGTTGTACTCTTCTTGAGTTTTCTTCCAGCATTAATTCCCAATGTGAAATGGGAGGTATCGAAAAAAGATGTATGAGTCAAAAATCCCCAAAGAGACACCGCCAGGTAGAGCTGATTGTGCGTTACTCTTCTGTTTTATGGTCCTTGAAAACTAGCAGAGAATGGGACTTCCTCTCTCATTTACTTTCATTGCTTCTTTATTTATCGGGGCTATCGCTGTACATTTTTTAAATTTGTGAGTGTTCATCTGAGACTTATCTGCCACTTTGTGGAGAACTAATTATAATATGTTTAAAAAAATCTGCAATAACAACAAAAGACTTTCAGAGAAAACGTGAAATTTTTCTTTCAGCAATTACCTGACAGGCCCAATTGAAAGCAAGTCCGGCCTCATAAGACTTTCGAGCAGGGCTCTCAAAGTCAACTTATGTGGGCGCTGCAGGAGATAAAAGTCTGGGTATGTCTGGGCCACATCAAGTATTCCACAAAAAAGAGGTTCAAGTATTCAAAAGAGTACAATTAATCAAATCTTCTCAATCTTTATTCAGAACAGTTCCGAACATTAACGGTTCTTCAGAACGTGAACAAGACTGGTGACCCGGCCCTCTCTCTCACGCCTCTTGGTACTTTGCATACTCAGCATGTCTAGTGGAGTAATGGCATTTGATTTCAACAGCACCACTACTTCCTCTCTGCATTCAAAAGATGCCCAGGTGCCCCCCATGCTCAACAACAATGAGAAAAGACTCATTCTCCTGTTTGTCTTGAAATCGGCTGTTCTCGATGCCAAACTTTCATTACAAAGGACATTTCCTTGGTGTAACTTGATGAATTATGTTTCACTGAAAGCCATCTTGATAATGAGCTGTGGTAGTCCATAAGTGATGCCAAGGGCAATGACATGGCAAAAACACGAGGGGGCCGGATGAACATTAAACATTGATGCCAAGTGGAGTGCCGCAAAATATCATCCTGCGGGCTGCAAAGGGCCCCTGGGCCAAGGGTTTGAGATCCCCAAATGTAGAGGATCACTGTATGGGGAAGTAATGTCAAATATTTGCCTTCAGACACAATTTCCCTTTTTTTGTTTTTTTTTGCATGTGAAAATCTTGCTGCTCTGATAAAGTGTATCAGTGCCCAAGTGTGAAATTTGTCATTTCACAGTATTGGTTTACCACCACCAAAAAAATAAATAAAATTAAAAAAACGAAAATAAAACCACACGTACTGTAATGTGGTGTTTGCCCAAGACCTTTTTTAAAATATGTTTGAGACTGCCTATTCCTGACTTTTAGGCAGCACCTATTCCAAAAAAATGGACCACTATCAACCAGGGCGATAAAAACAATAAAATATGCTGCAAGTGATGTGAAGTAAGCGGATTTGCAACTTAAAGTGTGTCTTGAAATTATTTCAAAGCTATGCCAGCTGCAGATGATGCAACACGGAGGCTGGAGATGACGGCCGGTTCGCCAAAATTCATCACAAACAGTCGCACGTCATTTACTGCTTCCGTAATGTCAAGGACTGCGTGCCCCTCCACCGCCCTGATTTTGAAGGGAAGAAGGGGAGCCACTTCGATTGGTCAGGAGTCGGCTGCGTTCCATCCCGCGATGGGGCACAAAGGTGCAAATGCCCACTTCTATCTGTGCGAGTGCAGGAAAATAGTAAAAGAAAGAAAACGCCACCCATGCGCACAGTTGAACTGCACTTTGTGCTACACTACGTTTGTTAACACTGGGCATGAAAATAGGGCCCCCCGTGTGTTATCAAATGTTTGATTGATTTGACGTAAGTTCTATTTATACCATCCTAAAATTAGAATTTTTCTTAAATTCTCCTCATTCATCATGAGATGCAAGTTAAAACAGTGTTATATGTTACATATTATTTCTTTTCACTCCTTACCCAAAGGTTCCCTCAATCATTGCCCCAAGTGATTATTATTTGGAAGAGGTAGTTTGACTTTGGAAAGGGTGCAATTCAATTTCATTTATTTAAGGGAAAGTTTCGAAATCAAATTGGAAATCGAGTGTCTCGCAACGGATTGCGTTTGAACTCTGCGTTTACACTGCAGTTACGCTCTTTAATTCCATAGCCTGTTACCTCTATTCATTTTCAGTTGTTGTGTAAATGTGTCAAGCTAGGCATTTCCATTGGGAGATTGACAGGTCTTGTATAAATGCATGCGGGCTATTAAAAGAGATCGTCCACCATCCCTGCACTTCGCTTTGTTTTGGCCTTCTTCTTAAGTGAGCCATTCGGGGAGTAGCCGTGCAGAAGCTACTGGAGGTCCAGCAGGACAGCTTGTACTCATAGCCTCTGGGGGCCTTTTTTCTAGGGGCCGTCTAGTCAGCCTGGCTGCTCAGATGTGAGGCGAGCAGGGCATCGGCCCCCAGGAAACGTCCAAGCTGTGACCCACAGGGGAGACAGACGGACGGCATGAACACATAAGGGCAATCCCTCACATATACCGCACCACTCATTTTTTTCTCTGGAAAACAACTCTCATTCTAACCATTTGGAACAGAATCGTTCAACTCAAGTCATCTTTTTATACCCACATTTGAGCCGGCTCACTGAAGAATGTTCAGCTATGAAAACTAAATCTTCTGTTCTTTTTTTTCTTTTTTTTTTTTTTTTTTTTAAAGCTGTGCATTTGAAAGTCATTAGTAGTTCTTTAAAAAGAGCATTTGATATTGGTAATTAGCAATGCTATTACTTTAGGACAGCTGTGGCATAGACCTTGGAAAGTGTGGTGGTCAGATACGTTTGTTAAGCACTTTATGTACGGTAGGTCTCTTCTATGTCCACACAGGCTCTTTACAGAAGCAATGATACCGAACAAGAACTCCCCAGGCAACCTCCATGAGGCAGGGGGATGTTGGTGGGTGGCTGGGAGGGGGGCATAGAGAGAAAGGGGAGCAAGAGACTACATTTGGAATTAATTATATGGAGAGAGCATTTATCCAACAATCCTTCTCTGAAGTGTTTGTACTGTAAGCCTCAGATCTTCATTGTATTTATTCAAATGTTGAAATATTCATAGTAAATCTTCTCATATTCAATTACAGTAGCGCGACCACATCATACAGAGCGAATGCTTTCTCCCAGCGTTCTGGATGATCTGACTCTCTCTGTGTACACAGTTTGTGTGTGTGTGTGTGTGTGTGTGTGTGTGTGTGTGTGTGTGTGTGTGTGTGTGTGTGTGTGTGTGTGTGTGTGTGTGTGTGTGTGTGTGTGTGTGTGTGTGTGTGTGTGTGTGTGTGCGTGTGTGTGTGTCCTGTGGACCTGCGTTGATCAGCGACTAATATAAGCAATTACAGCGCTGGGTTCCAATATAACAAAGGCTTGATCGCTCTGGGGAACAAACTAAACACACACACACACACACACACACACACACACACACACACACACACACACACACACACACACACACACACACATACATATTTACACGCATGCTCGCCCAAAAATACACTCAATCCTGGCTTTTTATTAAGCAACAAAGGGGCGAGAGAGAGAGAGAGAGAGAGAGAGAGAGAGAGAGAGAGGCAGATTCATTACATCACAAGCAAACAAAGGCACACGCCGAACTAATTGAATATGCACTTTTTTTCTGCTGGTTTGCCTAAATGTTGCGGTATTCATGCGCACCCGTGCTTAATTCAGTCATTTCTACAGCAGATGCGAATCACTCATTCATCTTGGCCAGATCATAGCACACACATGTTTTCATTACTAAGAATCAAGCATTTGAATTTCCCATCTGTCTGTTCTTGTTTGTGCTCAGCGCTGAACGAGCCGACCATAGACTACGGCTTCCAGAGGTTACAGAAGGTCATCCCGAGACACCCTGGAGACCAGGAGAGATTACCCAAGGTACCGTGCATCCACAACTCCTCTCATTTGTCCGTGCTCATGTCACTCTGCCACACGCAATTATTGCATAGCAATTTGTCTTGGTAACACTGATACCGAGATGTATTTACGTCTTCTCCGGTTTCATATGGCGCATGGATATACATGCCACAAGGGCAGCATGACCTCACATACAGACAAATGACTGTATTCCCTGGACGCTGACACACTTTTCAGTGTGAACATTAACATTTTATTACACGTTCATGGTCATTTTCTGCAGTTTATTTTGCGCCGAAAACGCACAAGCAGCTCTATTCATGCTCGCGCCGTATGTAAGGTCGTTTAGATTGGCAAAGGGGGAGTGACGGTGGGAGGAAAAGGGGGAGGATGAGAGAGAGAGAGAGAGAGAGAGAGAGAGAGAGAGAGAGAGAGAGAGAGAGAGAGAGAGAGAGAGAGGCAGAAGGAGGTTAGGTGATCCATCATAGTTGTCCAGTCTTACCTCCTGCTGGGTCAGTGGATCGAAGTCAACCCCGGGTGGACTTTATTACTTCCAACACACACCCTCTCACAGAGCAGCGTGCACATGCACACGTCTTAGCACATACACACAAGCATGCGCAACACACACGTACACACGGCAAACGTCACCGTGAGGTGGAGATGGAGAGCCCAGGTAGATGTAGAGAGAAGATAAAGAAATCACTTGTCCGTGGTTGTGTGTCATGTCTGGTGGATACGGGACTTGTCCTGGTGATGTCTTTAACCCTCTCCATCTCGCTTCTTTCACCTCCTAGTCTTCCCTTGCTGTGCGGTGTCTCCTTCCCTTCCAAATGAACAGCAGTAGCTGGCAGCCCCAGTTGTTCATTTCAGCTCTATTGATTTGTGCCTTTATTAGGTAATAACAGTTTGTTGACCACACTCCTCTCAACGGTTGGCCTCAATCATTAGAGGGGCACACACTGGCAACTTTTTTGCGCCCATTCAGTGCAAGCCAAGCCTTTTTTTTTTCTCGTCTGTTTTTCTAGCCGATTCTCAAATTAGGAACAAAGTTTTCCCCTAGGCACCTTTAGTGAGGAGATTCTTAATGAACCCTGGAAATGCCTGCTTTGTCTCCATATGTTGTGATGATGATGATCCAGCGTCCAGCTGCATCGTGTTGCCGCTAATAGTCCGGTGACATGTAAGCAGGGAGTGCTGGAAGCCGGATCACAGGCGTCCCACGTGCTTAGTAGCTCAGGTTGTGGTGCAGGGGAGGGGATCTGGGGCCGGCTAATGAGTGACCGTCCTGCCAGACAAAGCCAGGCTCTGCTCTGGATCAGGTTCCCCTTCCTGTTGACGTCTCGACGGGCCTGACTTTACGGGAAGAGACCCTGCGCCCAGGAAATGGTCTCTCCTTACAGCAGCGGGGCAAGGCAGGCAGCACGGCGCTAACCACATTTATCTGTTTATCAGAATGACTCTGGAGCGCTGCCTAATCGCGTTTAGCTTCTGGACAGATCCCTTCGCTAACGAGAGACCGATAAGTAGACGGGCACTGGACCATGAAAGGGTGATTAATTGAGAAAATGGGAACGAGGGAGAAGAAGAGGAGACATGAAATAGATGAGTGAAGAGAAAATTAATGCTGTATGTGTGGCCAGGTTGTCAACAGCCCCCTAAAATGTCATTTACAATTGTGTCCATACAAATTTAAAAGGGATCATGAAAAAAAATACTACACGTCATTAATAACCAGTTACACACCATGATAAATACAGTAGTTACTATAGTCAAGCGAATTTTACAAATCATTCAATGGCGGTTGATATAGCATTGTCTAAAGTGAAAACTGATATTAAAAAAAGTGCTGCAAATTACACCCCAAAAAAAAGATTTTGCCAATATCAATGAATAATCACTTTATTAATCATGATTTCAGTCTCAATCAAAAAACAATCATATTTTTTTCCATAATCATCCAGCTCTACCCAACACTGCATCTCCAATTACAAAAATGACACAATAAAAGTGTATTCAAACTGTACAGTGATATCAAGAAAATACTTGAATTTTATATATTAAAAATTGTGGGGTGACCTGAGGCAGGCTGATGGAATAGGTTGTTGATTACTGTACATCAGAAGTAACTCGACTCTTTGGCTTACTACTTATCCAGGCATCCATTTTCTATAGTGTGTGTCTGCATTCGGATCCCAAGACTTGTTTTCTTGTTGGGCACATATAGACAAACAACCACCACTCTTACATTCACACGTATGGACGGTTTAGATCCTGGATGTAACCTAACCTGCATGTTTTGGAAATGTGGGACTAAGATGGAGTACACGCTTTTATTTTGTTCCAATGTTTTCCTCAAAAATATGGGGAGAACGGATGAAGGCCCGTGAGAGCCTTTTTCATCTCACATGTCTTGCATGAACACTGTCCTTCTCCAGCTGGGGATCTGTTTGTGCCATAATGCTTCTACCTTCCCTCATTTCCCCTCCGAGCTCCTCTCCTCCTCCCCCCATTCATCCATTTACCTATCCAGCAATCCCTAGGAGGCATCTGGCATGGTGGAAAAGTAGCGAGAGGCAAGCGAGGAACAACGCATACATACTAAAGAACCACTTACCTCACTCGGGCCTCGACGTTTCTCAATCACACCTAGCGGGCCTCGTCTATGTTCCCCCCTCTTCTCCTGTCTCTCAAAAAAACCACCAACCGCACCCCCGCCGCCGCCGCTGCCCCCCTCCCCCAGATAGTGCTAGTAATGGGAGGTTAACACAGAAGCAGCGCTCCCATTATTGAGTGAATTTAGCACCTCGGACAGCGCTCTACAATCTTTATTGCTTTGCTGACCCTCCCGTCATGTCCTGGGCGTGCTCGACAGCCTCCACATGAGTGTGGCTGCGGGTATGTGTGTGTGTGTGTGTGTGTGTGTGTGTGTGTGTGTGTGTGTGTGTGTGTGTGTGTGTGTGTGTGTGTGTGTGTGTGTGTGTGTGTGTGTGTGTGATATGAGGTCTGATTGAAAGGCGGTGTGTCACGGAACAGAGAGCACACATGCTCCGGGGCTTGTTCACAGCGAGGGATACACTGAGGAGGGTAGAACGCACAGCGTGTGTGTGTGTGTGTGAGAAGGAGAGAGAGAAAGAAATGAGGGAGCAAAGGAGGGAAGGGTGCTGCAATTTTCTGGTTGTCGCGCCTCCAGCATATATCCTGGCCCCGGCACATTAACTTTTAAAAAGGGTTTCGTAGGGCTGAAGGTGTCTACATCACACATACACACGCGCACACATATAAGAACTGCCTTGAGACACACATAGACTAAACGAATGAAAAGAACAGAGAGGGTAAAAGGAGGGTAAGTGATGGAAAATGAGCACAAAGACTAGCAACACTATGCAAGGATAAATGTTTGATATGGGAAATTCCACTCCATTCCACACCACAACTGCATTTGTCTCCCAAAGTGGGTGCTTGACTATTCACGTGGAACATTATCGAGGTTTGTCAGGGTCAGACGACAGGTGTGCCCCCAACTAAGAGGGGAATCGCATCGCCGTAACCCCGCTGTTATGTTGCTAGACGGACATGTGATCAAGAACAGGAGATACATGATCCAGCAGGAAGGAGGGAGGAGATGCAAAACATGCCTGACTGATCAAGAGATACAGGCTCATGTTTTATTCACAGCTCACGGTATCTTCCCTTTGCGCTCCCAAACTGCCCAGCCAGTAACAAAGTGCACGGCCAGAGCCATTTCTCTTCCTCCAGCTTGCTCTCACCGCCGTCTTCCTGTCGTGCGGTCTCTGTTCTGCATTCACAGCATAATGCTACAAGTGAAATGTAATGAAAGTGACTGAATTCCTCCAGCTGCCACACTCATGATCAATCTCCCTCCTTTTTTTCGCTCCTGATTGTAGGAGGTAATCTTAAAGAGAGCGGCAGACCTGGTCGAAGCCTTGTACGGGATGCCTCACAACAACCAGGTAGCGCACAGAAACTTCAGCGTCCTGTTTCGGATGTATTGGTCGTCTCTTCTTTGTGGTATTTCTTGAAAGTAGCACAAAACCAAAGTTCCTTTTAAAAATATATTTAAAATCTGCAGACCATCTACAACACCAATAATAAGAGCCAAGGTTATTTTTAAGATTCTGTTTGGCCACTTCCAAGACAATAATGCCTTTACTCCAGGCATGTCCAGCTCCGGTCCTCGAGAGCCGCTGTCCTCCATGTTTTACATGTCTCCCGCCACCATCACAAATGATCAGTTCATCATTAAGCTCTGAACAAACCTAATAACAATAATGATCATTTGAAACAAGTGTGTTGAATTCGGAAGACATATGAAACATGCGCAGGACAGCGGCCCTCGAGGTCCCGGTTTGGACACAACCTGCTTTGCTCTAATGATGAAGCTGCAATGCGAAGGTGCATCACCTCACAGATTCATCTCACCTTTTTCTCTTTTCAACATTGTTGGAACGGTATAAATAGGTAAAAGCATATTACAAGTATGCATGGGATAAACAATATAAAACAATGTAAAGTGAAATATAAAAATAATAATTCTGATTCTAGGCGGCCCGGTAGTCCAGTGGTTAGCACGTGGGCTTCACAGTGCAGAGGTACCGGGTTCGATTCCAGCTCCGGCCTCCCTGTGTGGAGTTTGCATGTTCTCCCCGGGCTTGCGTGGGTTTTCTCCGGGTGCTCCGGTTTCCTCCCACGTTCCAAAGACATACATTGTAGGCTGATTGAGCACTCTAAATTGTCCCTAGGTATGAGTGTGGGCGTGGATGGTTGTTTGTCTCTGTGTGCCCTGCGATTGGCTGGCAACCGATTCAGGGTGTCCCCCGCCTACTGCCCGGAGACAGCTGGGATAGGCTCCAGCACCCCCTGCGACCCTAGTGAGGATCAAGCGGTTTGGAAGATGAATGAATGAATAATTCTGATTCTGATTCTGATAAAAGCACTACATTTAGTTTGATAACAGAAGGCTCTGTCTTTTTTCACGCCATTAGAATAATTGTTGAAAAAAGAAAATCGGCAAAGAAAAAGCGAAATACAAGCCCAGAATGAATCCTTTCGTGCCAGAACTGAGCAAATTGACCCCTGCGTGGTGACATTAAAGGTTATGTATTCCAATATTAAAATGCCATAAAATAGAAATAATATCATTGACAAAATCCAAACTGTTCATTTGTAGCACCTTATGCTCTGCCATGTGACCATAAAAGATGCTTCAATTTCTATTTCTGAAATATAAAAGCCAATTTGCACTGTCCCCTCATAAGGGTACAAGTAACAGTATCATAGAAGGATTTGTGGCTTTTATCCACCACTCAAATTCGAAAGAGTGCCGAGAGCTAGGAAAAGAAGACCAGAGGAGGGAAAACGAAGGCGTAGGACCTGACTTCTCTTCTTCTGATCCTCCCTCACTGCCAGGAGATGATCCTGAAACGAGCAGCAGACATCGCAGAGGCACTCTATACGACTGTGCCGCGAGGGCACAACCAGCTAGCCGGCCTCGGCAGTGGGTCTGTCCACGCGGGTATGATGGCCGTAAACTCCTTCACCGGGTCAGAGGTGGCTCAAACGGCCAATCAGGGTGAGTGAACATGACACGGATCGGGGAGGAGGGTCATCATTTCATCATGTCATTGTCAAGTATGAGTCATATTAGACCGTCAAAGGAGGTTCAACGGGGAAACCGGGACCGCGAGTAGCAGTAGGAGCAACAAAAAGTGAAAAGTGCGGGTGAGGCGAGAAAGACTGCGAAATCGCAACGAGTGGAGAAGTAGGAAGTCACGGACGAGGCACGATGGAGAAATATGAGTGGGTCCTAGGGGTGTGTTTATTGGACTGGGGTCGGCCCCCTCGTCTGACAGAGAGAGATGCGCGTGCAGTCTGGGGAGATTCATCATATGTATCTAAGGAAGGAGAGAAAAGCGGGTGGATGGATCAGCCGCTGGATGTCTCGCAATACTTCCGATGAGCATCATCTCAAAATGTCTTTCTGCGCCGAGCAAAACAACAGCTTCTTGACTTCGGGGTTTATTTGCTACCGCAGTATGTGCTCATTATGGTAGAAGAGGCTACTTTGATGGTTAAAGTGCAGCCACTATTGCACTAGCAAGTACACTCGTGATCAATTCCAGGTGTTTCTTT
The DNA here is from genome assembly GCA_026261675.1 of Hippocampus mohnikei. Lineage (NCBI taxonomy): Eukaryota > Metazoa > Chordata > Actinopteri > Syngnathiformes > Syngnathidae > Hippocampus > Hippocampus mohnikei. Next base: position 17,184,704 of record JAKGUB010000557.1, on the reverse strand, counting down.
TTCTGCTGTATCAGCTTTTGGACCTGGGATGTATATTCCGAGTCTTCCATCTTGCGCTCCTACTATTCACCGCCTCGTAGCCTACAGCCCACTGACAATAAAGAGCAGAAATCATCACATATTTGAGGAGGCTACACAAGTTTTTTGTATGAATTGCCTTATCCGTATATACTGTACATATGTTTTTTTGTTGTTGTTGGAGACGAGCCAGTCAGGTTAGAGGCCGCTTGTTTTAGTATTTGGACTATTCCTTGAATCGCTCCTCCTCCATTCTGTTCATTGCCATCTCATCATGCCATATGCCATTTAGCTTTTATCCCCATGGCCATTATCCACGTAAAAGGTATCGAGTGATGCATTTATGCCACCATAATTAGTCATCTTCATCCTTTGTGTCATGCAGCACTGTGGCCGCGTACACTGAGCTATGGTGCGCCATTCTACTTTTCGAGGTGCAATGGCGTTGTACCCTAAAATATTTCGGCTCTTGTACCCTTGACACTTGGGGAACACACCTTCACATCCAAGAAACTGTTACAGTGGAATCTCTAAAATTGAATTTTGAAGTATTATTATTGCCATTGTAAAAACAAAACATAATCGTAATGGGGACAGGTCTTTTTATTTTTTCCTTGGTGTAAAAACCAAAAAAGCCATTACTATTCAAATAAATGAAGGTGTACACTGATAGTGAATCACTTTTCCAATGCACTCATATTTAAAAAAGCGTTAACTTTCACCGTTAAAGTTGCATTCAGTGGACAGCCCAACTGCAAATACCAAATCCTGCATGGTGTAATTGTAGCAAAACGCATCCGCCTGTACCCTTTCATATGCATCGTGACTTTTGAGCAGCACCTTAAGATACCTGTTAAAATTCAGGGAACATTAACCCAAAAGTAACGAGGGACAACATCTCCTCATTACAGTCAATTACACAATATGGTGGCTCTTCCTGTGAAATGTGTGATGTCTATCACTCGCTGCCACTCAGCGGGGTTTGATCTCAGAGACGTCTGCCTCTCCGGTTTGATGCCTACTCTCTCAAAGGCAGCGCTGCATGGATTTATTTTTGTCTGCCTTCTTCTCGATCCTTAACACCTCTCTCTCTCTCTCTCTCTCTCTCTCTCTCTCTCTCTCTCTCTCTCTCTCTCTCTCTCTCTCTCTCTCTCTCTCTCTCTCTCTCTCTTCTATTCCCTTCTATCTTCTTCTCTGCCTCCCCATCTTTCCCTGTCTATAGGTTTCAGTAGGACAACAAGCAGTGTGTCCCCTCATGGTTATGTCCCCAGCTCCACTCCCCAGCAGGGTAGCTACAGCTCTGTCTCCACTAGCATGAATGGCTACGCTAACTCTGGCATGGCAACCCTGGGCACCTCGCCCAACTTCCTCAATGGATCTGCAGGCAACTCACCGTATGCTAGTGAGTAAATTCATCACACCTTCGAGCCTATGGCCAATCAGTCCTCATGCGAGTCAGATGAGGAGGTACCGAAAGCAGAGATGCTGTTAAACAGTGTGAGGGGGACACAAAATTTGATGGACGAGGAGCAAATTGAGCCGTTTAGCTGGCTCATCTATTTCTTTAAGAACAGAGTCAAACACAAATCCTCACTTTATTGGCAAAGGGGAGCAGATCACCCCTCCCCCCCGACACACACACACACACACACACACACACACACACACACACACACACACACACACACACACACACACACACACACACATTCACTCTCTACATTAAAGACCCTTGATTAAATCAATAAACTAATTGCTAGAGAAGCAATTCCATTTCAGCTCTTTGATTCCTGGGTGTTAACAAGTATTTTAACAGGCTCATCTGCCCCACACAGACACTTTCAATCAATGGCCCCTCAGCCTGCCTTTGTAGGTCCAATTTTCATTAATTGATTAGTTAGGCCCCTTCATAAATGGATTATGACTTTATTGCAAGGATTTGGCAGGAAGGGCCATAAAAGCTAAGTGTTGGATAATAACAACAATAAAGGCAGAAGCAGATATCAGAGGGCAGGTGAAATACGACTTGGCTGATTGTAAAATCACTGAGGGGGGGAAAATGCTCTAAGTGTATTAGCAGACAGAAGACAAACCCTTGAGAGGTGGATAGATGGGATGATGTCAATCGGAGAGACAGAATTTGGCTGAGGGAGCAGGTGCCATACATGTACAGTAAATACAGCTAATAGCCATTGTGTATATAGACTCCTTTTTTACTTTGGAACCCCTTTCACGAGAATCTTCACACGGTATCATGCAAAGCTGTGAAAATGACTTTGATGTGATTTATCTCTGCACAATTTGAGAAAATATTGTCCATTTACAAAGAAACTGCTCAACTTTGGAACTTTAACTTATTAGGATTACTTTTTTGATGTTATTTTTATGGACATTAGCAAACCACAACAAAAACACACAAAAAAAAGCAAGGACAAGAGTCAAAAGTCAAAAACAAAAACAATCGACATCTTGAAAACTCCACTCAGTGCAACAACAACAATTGTGTGTACAAATGTCTCAATGAAGATCAATAAAGATCAAAGTCCAGGGTGTCCATATTTGTCTTAATCTGCAACGAAACATTTAGTCAGCACCTCCAACTTTCTATCATATTCAGTGATGTGGTTGTAGATTTCATATCAAAAAGGTTTCTAATGCTCCCTTCACAATGGCTTCAAGGAAGTCGAGAGTTTTAGTCAATCTTGTTGCACAGTCTTCACGGTGTGTGAAGTAGTTAGTGGAGAAGAAAAAGGAACAGGATTGAATAACTTCAAGCTGTTTATGCCACACCCTATTCGAGTTTACTGTCAAATTAAACATAAAACAAAGGCAATTAGTGTATTGAAAACAACTGCAGCTTTTGCCTTAGGCAGGTCTGCTTCAATTAATGCTAACAAAAAAAAATGCAAAACGCCATTGACATTTCTGAAGGTTAGCATTGTTAATAGCAATTTTAGAAGCAACGTATATTTGAACACTAATGTTGGAACAACACGCAGATAACACAACACAAATGATACGCATATATTCTTTATCGTCAAAGACAGTCATCCCCAACTTTTTGGAAGTTATCAGTACCATAATTATAATTACCCGTTTACATTATTTTTCAGCACCATCAGAGGGAAAGAACAGATTTTTTTTTTCCTCTGTAAATGCACGGAGAAGATGTTTATCTGCGGTTGAAATGCATTTAGAGCACTCAACATATCAACGAACTTTTCCTTTTGGCTCGCAGTCCAAATGGTTCAGTTTCACAGTCACGTCCATTACAAATGCCAGATCAAGTGTCCACTCGGTGTTCTCCAGCAGCAAGGTGTCTTCACCTTTGATTTGCGAGAACACTCTGATGTCTCTCAAAAATGGCAAAAAAAAACGGAACCAACCAACAATACTGCTGAGCCATCGGATTTCTATGTGTCATAGCGGGTCACCATATTCAGCTGTCAGCTGCTTCACGACAGGAGCCATCCCATGTTCAAAGTCGATCACTTTTGCACATAACGTCTGCTGGTGACGAATGCAGTGATCGTGCAGAAACCTTCAGAACTGTGTGTCACCTTTAAAGTGAGCAATGACTCCTGCATACCGGCCGATCATTGCGGGAGCCCCGTCCGTCTTCACTGGCACCAATTTTTTTCCCAAGGAACCTTTTTCTCTGTGAAAAACTCCCTTCACCGCATTACAGATGTCAACTCCCTCACTGTTGTCCTGAAGGGCAGGAGTGTTCAAAGTTCTCTGTTTGTGAAGAAATCATAAATTACCGTCCATTACCCCCCAACATCAAAAAATGTAGATCTCTAAATGAGGCTTTAACTGATTATTGTTGTTTGCACACAGCTCCCTTCAACTCTCTGGACTTTTGTCCGGTGGGTAATTACCATGGCAGGTTGTGTGACATGTTTTGAAATGTCTCTCCCCATTGTGCCACTTTGTTGTCGCCACAGTCGCTGCACGAATGAGACACGCAGGACTATTTTTTTTTTTCCACAGTCATAAAATAGAATTTGTCCTCCCATTCAGTGTGAAAATAAAATGTGTTTGTTCTTTTGTTTAAAAAAAAAAATAGGAAAACAAGAGGCAGCCGCAAACCAGAAATGGTCAGAAAGTGCAAATGTTGAAAAAAAATCTCTAAATTCAATAAACAGCATCGCACACTCAATTACAGATGAAATGAAAAAGAAATTTAAGCACAGCCTTCATCAATTTTTTTTCTTTGCTTAAACCACAGTGTGTGTTTGTCTGCCATATTCTCCTTTGATTTGGTTGGTAGATCTAGGGCTAGTTTTGTCAGCGGCGAAAACGCCAATGATACGCATTCTGTTCAAATTAGTTTCACATTATCATGCTTTCCACATCATCACTCGGATGCTCCTTCTTGAACTGTTTCAACAGGATTGTTTTGTTGCCTGTTTTTGAGGACTAACTGTACCTTGCACAACTGCTTCATTTACTTTACATCCCTTTGGATGATACAACCAGATAAGCAATGCTGGGAAGATAACGCTTGGCTGTCCATCAGCTGCACGTTTCGCTGGGGGGCTTTTGTACATGCTCTGCAAAAAAAATTAAAAAATTGTGTCTGTCTCTTTGGACCGGTACCAAATGGCCCGCGGACTGGAAGCTGGAATGGATAAATGGCATTCCTATTCATTCCAATGGTGAAAGATGATTTGGAATGCAAATGTTTTGAGTTGAGAGTTTGACAATTAACCCTATGTTGCATACGGGTTACTTACAGTAACCACAACTTTAACTCATATTGGTTATTCAAGTTACCAGTTTTAGTTTTTAAATCCACCGCGAGATGTCACTAGCGTGCGCAACAGCGGGAGGAAAAGGTGAAAGAGGGTCCACAAAATGTTGAATAATTTCTATCCGTGAGATGAAAAGGTCCAAATACCCTATTGTACTTGTGCAGAAGAGTATATAGAACATATAGAACACAATAAATAACAGTTTCTATGTGTTACCTATCAGTACTGCCATGCTTTTTGGCAAGGTAATTGTAGTGACCATTATGCACACAAGTACCCCCCTATTATGTATTTTTTTCCCAAAATTGTGAATGTATTATGATATTTGGCCATAATCTACCCTAAATTTAAAAACAAACCACAATTGAATAACTCCTGCAGAAGCCATGCAACATAGGGTTAATTTAACTCTCATCTCAAGGCACGACTGTACTCCACTTTTGCGCCAGCTCTCGTCCCTCTCCATAACATTTATTGCCAAGTGGAAGCCGCCTAGCCCGATTTTGTCATGGTTGTACGTTAAGCATCACAAACAAGAAGGGGAAAAATATGTCTGATCGTGTTGACACTCACTAACAATACATCTACAATACAAAAACAGGAAACAGCAATTGGGTGGGGGGAATACAATAAAGGCGAAAGAAACAAAGTGAGTCGGCGTGAACGCAACAGTCTGCTGACACTCTTCACCCAGAAGTGACTCTGTTAAATATGAGCAGTACAGTCTTTCTCAAGGCAGGATTCACGATCCACTTCTTGTTGTGCAGGTGTCCACACATTGTTTTTCTTTCTGCTGAACTGCCACTTTCAGTTGAAACTCTTTTTTTATTGGGGAAGGGAAGTGGGGGTGGGCGGTGGAGGGGTAATACCACCAAGGATGTAACTGTCAACCAGTCAAATTCTAGAGGGGTCAGGTCTGACGATATCAAAGCATGTTCCAGGGTGAGAATAACATGAATGATTAATAACTGATACAGTATATATATATATATATATATATATATAGAGAGAGAGAGAGAGAGAGAGAGAGAGAGAGAGAGAGAGAGAGAGATAGATTTCATAAATGAATGATTTGCTCTGTGTAAGGTATGTGAGCTAGCTATCTGAACTATTATCCCTCCTGCCATCATCCGTTGACCAGTCCCCTTCTGTTCATCCCGACTGCCCGTCCTCTGCCCTCGGCCCTCTCTCTAACCCCGTCTCTTTTCCGTCTTCATCTTTCCTCCCATCCCTCTTCCCTGACACCCTCCACCTCCCTCTCCTGCCCTCCGTCCAACTTCCCCCTCCCCCTTGCGCACCTCCCAGTCGTCCCGTCCAGCCCCACCATGGCGTCGTCCACCAGCCTGCCCTCCAACTGCAGCAGCTCCTCCGGCATCTTCTCCTTCTCCCCTGCTAACATGGTGTCCGCCGCCGTCAAGCAGAAGAGCGCCTTTGCCCCCGTCGTACGACCCCAAAACTCGCCACCCCCCACGTGCACCAGCGCCACCGCTAACAGCCTGCAAGGTAAGAATGAGGTAGCCGAGTAGTCACGTCTACACACTGAACCCTTGAAAGCCCAACAAAATCTCCTGCCCATGACTAGCTAAGCACCAGTGCCGCTACATTAACCTCCTTTTAATAACAATTTCTCACCTTTTCCTTTTCCTCTTGCCTCTTATAACCCCTTTCTTCCTCCACTTCACCCTTTTATTTCTTCCTCCCTCCTTGATCCCCGACTGTCCCTCCTGACTTCAGATCAGTCTTTTGTGGACTCTAGCAAGTACTCATCAGCCAGCTCCCTGCAGGGCCTGGCCTTCTCCTGAAGTATGTTACCCCGCTCTTTCTCTTTTTTTTTTTGTCTGCTATTCCTCTGTTTCTTTCCATCCCACGCTGTCCCACCCGGCTCGTTCACAGCAGCAGCTCATCCTGCCCTGCCCTTCCTTCTCGTTTTTTTTTTTTTTTGGTCACGCTCCACTTGTCAGTGAGAACGCATATGTGTTCCATTTCCTGCTTTCACTTCCTGTTTCCTGCCTTGTGCTATGTCCGCCATCCATGGGGAGGTGTGTGCCGTGCCACAAGGGGTCATTCTGCTCTCCCGTTTCCATCCAAAATGGCTCATAGTTGGCCCGTCTAGGCAGGATATAGTATGGTGTTGAGATCCCGAGCCAGAGAAATGATGGATGGGAATTTTTATCAGAGCTCCAAGCTAAGCACTTCCTCACTTCCTCTGTCGGCGTTGATGAGCATTGAACATGGTGACCCGGGGGGCCACTGCACGCTGATCACACACACACACACGTACCATTCAGTTAATCCCAACAAGACGAACGCATTTAGGAAATAACCCGGGAATTAGTGGAGTGAAAAGAGAGAGAAGAATCAATAGGAAGCCAATATCTTATATGAAAAATTCCTCCATGTGATGGCTTATGTGTAAAACTGGAGGCAGGGAATGGTTTAAGGAGTGAATCATGACTGGATAGATGGACCAGATTGGGTAGAGCTGCACGATCCACTACGAGAGCAGTAAGAAAAAGAATCTGCCCTTACAAAGATAATAATGCTCAGTCGGTCATGTATTCATCGAAAACTTTATGGGACAAGAGACAAGATAACTTGAAATAAATTTGCCACATGCCTCACAATGATGTACTTAAATCATATTTTAATAAGGTAGTAGAAATGAATGAAGGTACAATGAAAATCTATTTTAAAAATACAATGGAAAAGGAAACAATGAGTTGCACTCGGATACCTTTATTATATTGTAAACTACATGGCAACCTCCAAATGCAAACACAATATGTTGCATTAAGATCAAGATGTTCAACTTCCATTCCTGTAATTCCAAACTCAAACTGTGTCCGTCATAAATTATTTTACAGGCAATGTTTTTTTTCAGGAGCATATTAATATTATACGTGTTAAATGAGTGTAAGAATAGTAAAGCACCGTATAATAAAAACTAAAATAAAATAAAACTACTTGCTCTTCAAAGACAATTGACACACCTCATTGAAAGGGAACAGGTCAGGGTTTGCAGAGAGCTACTACTGGCCTACTGGCGTCATACCGTGACTGCTTGAATTAATGTGTGTACGTCAAAAAAGAAAAAAAGAGAGAAACATAAAAACAAAACCTGTGAGAGTATTGGATCCAGCATTGTAGACAATTCTAAAAAACAAATGACGGCCTCCGAAGAACTACATGAAAAAACATCTCTCAAATGTTCAAAATAGACAATAATAAAAATGTCTTCAATTGGTGAGTTCTATTTTTTCATCAATGTAGTATGGCACTCAGAAAGCTTGACAAAACCTGAAATCATCCCTCGTGGGGATGACCTTTCCCACCCCTGGTCTCATGCTCACTGAGCTGATGATTTTTTTTAATCGATCCTGACTTTGCACACCACAACTGCTCAACCTTCAATTCAAGTCTTTGTTTGACTTTCAAAATATATTTTTCCCAATTTCAAGCCGTTCACATGAGGTGCCATTGGCATAAAAGGCAGTACAAGTTTCAATGTATGCATTAGTCTAGAACTAGTCTAACACGTGACGTTTCAGGAGCACAAATGGAAAAGTTTGGAGAGCACACGAATCACAAATCGACTTGCGAGGTTAATATTCACATTTCCATTCATTTTCATTGTACTACTGATCAATGAACGGAAGTGTCAAGAAGTTTGTCGGCAACAAAAACTTTTCAAGATTTTAAAAACAAACATCAAATTTACTGGTCACACGTGCGAGTTGATGCGGAATTTAGTCGCACAATCTCAAATTTTAGGAGCAAAATGGCACCATTTCGTCGCCGTCTGGAGCCCTGCATTAGTCATTATTGATTTTTTTTTCCTCCAAAGATTTAGATGTGCTGCCTCATAAAGAGAGTTGTGTAATACAGTATATTTGAACTCTTGTGTAATTTAATAAGGTTGCATAAATATAAGAAAGAACTCTCGGTGGGACGTGGAGCAAACTCCAACCACAATTGTCAACATATTGTTCAGTTAAGTACACCCCCCCCCCACACACACACCCACGTTATTAAATTTGTCACGCCATTTGTGATATCATTCTCTCTTTATTGTTGGCTGTGCAAGTGCACCAAATGCAAGTGTGATGATACACTCCAAGGTTGAGTGCACGAAAAGGCTCACGATCCATTTCCATGAGTCAAACATAATCTCATCACCCCCGTCAGCCATGTTGCATTTGTTCACACACTTTGGTGTAGCTGCTAGCAATTAGCAGCGGCGGTGCTCGCATGAAACTATTCGGGGAGAAGCCAGTGCCAAACTGGAATGATGGGGTCCGTGTGTGGCGAGTTAGCGGGGAAATGTTTTGATTTGAAGAGATAATGAGGGAGGGAGACGTGTCCTTGCTGCAGCACATTTGGGTTATGGCACTGTTGTGATGACAGATGAAACCCAGCTATCACATGACTGACCTCTCGCTCCCTTTTTCTTTGGCCCCCACCCCCGCTCCACTGCCTCGCTTTCTCCCACTTTCCTCCCCCTCTTTTCCCACAAGCAGCAATTCCGGGGATGATTGTTCCACCCATGTAGACGATCTGGAAAAGAAGAATGTTGAGCGGAACAAGACACGAGTGCGTGTTGGTTGGACTCCGCATCTGAAATGACGAGAAGAACTCTGTTCAAAACTCAGGCCTTTCCACTCCACTGGGATTTAGAAGACGGAACAACCTTTGCCATGTCATTTCTCTTTCGGTTGAATTGGTGTCGCTTGGGGATTCGTATTCATGAGATGTATCTTTGCTTATTTGATTACTGGAGAAGCCAACTGTAATGTGCACAAACAACAGTCGAGTGTGAAGCTTGCTTGGTAGAAAAACACACACACACACACACACACACACACACACACACACACAAATAAAACAAAATGAAAAAGAGCATAACACAGTGATCCTATTCTATTTATGCTGTCTGAATTCTACTAAAACTGTGACAGAGGAGCTTGTCACAGGAGTTGAAAAAAATACAATGTGATTCTTTAGCCAAAAAGGGTTTGTAAAAACTTGAAAAGTCCGATGACGAGTGTGTCCAGCCAGCACTGTACTGAAGGAGTCAAGCAAATATTACATTAGAATAAATGTTTGATATATTTTTGTATATAAAAAAAAAGGTGATTTTTTTTTTTGTGGAGGGGCGGTTAATTTCATTTGGCTTTTTTTTTCTTTTTTTTGCAGTAGCTCTGGTTTAAAAAAAACGTCTTAAGGCAGCTTCTCAGTACAGAAGATTTAGAGATACAACAAGGATTTGGATACAAAAAAGGGGTTTGTGTAAGATATCCTATAAATACTGTATTTATCTCTTGTATTTGTACATCACCTTTGTTTCGTTGTGTTGTGAACATACTTCACCATGTTTTGTTACGATTCACTGTCGTCTGTTCACTATTTAAATGTGATTTTTTTTCTTTTTTTGGTTTTGTATGGGATTCACCAACACGCCATTGTCTATTTTTGTATAAGTTAATAAAATGTGTCTGTTGTTTTTTTTTTTGTTTGGTTTTGTTTTTGGCTTTTGTTTGTTTCCTCATGAAAATGTTTATTGTATGGCAAAAGGTAGCATCTTATACAGAGTATTTGTTTGAAGTAGATTTTTTGAAGAATATATATACACACATTAATATATACTGTAAAGCTATATCTTTTTTGTTTCCTTTTTTTTTCCAGATTGATGCTGTTAATATGCATGGGCTCTTCTCTTGAGTGGCACTGTCCCTGTGTGCGTGTGCGCACACATTCTCCTTTCGTTCCCCATGTTATTTATTCCCGCTTACATACGGTATCTCTACACTCTTGTTTTCTATCCCTGTAATCTTTACCAGCAGTCTAGATGCCTTAACAATGCAATCCCATTCTTCATTCAATCACGTGTACAGTTTTCTAGCCTCGCCGCAATTGTCTCTTTGCCACAGAGGAATTCGTGGGAACTTGGTGGACAAAGCACAAACATACACAAGAACACAAAGAGCCATAATTCAAAAACATTGGAAACGACAACAGCAACGGCACGTCTTGTCTTGCTTCGAGAAATTCTTTGACCTTATTGAGCTGTTTAATTGTACGTAGCACAGTGACGCGCTGCCACAGCACAATCTTATCACACAGATGGAATCGCAGTCCAGACCTGAGTAGCCAATGCCTGTTTCATGAACACCACATGTCCACTCCACAACCTACATGGCTTTATTACAAGCTAAGCAGCAGCTCATATCTGTTGTCTTTTTTTTTTTTTTTTTTTTTTTTTTTTTAATGATTAGAGTGTGTGCGTGCGTGTGTTTAAGATGTTGCTGGACAGACAGAGTGACAGAGAATGGGGCTTTTCTTTCTGCTTTTGTGGTTTTGTTCAGGAGTATTTGAAGAGAGAGACGCCCGCTGACAGACGAGTGTTTTCAGGCACTTGGGTTGTTGTTCTCTGCAAGGGGCCGCGCCATATCTGTTTCACAAACACACCACAGTGGTCTATTGTCATACACAAATGAATGGCTTCTTTGGAAACTTAGCTCCATCCCCATTATGATTATTGGTAACGTTTTGTACAACGAAAATGACAGATGCAAACCAAATAGCCAGTGTCTATTTTTTTCTTCTGTTTTTTTGTTTTGTTTTGTTTTGGGGTTTTTTGTCTTGGACTGCAAATACACTCAAAAGCTCTAAGAGAAGAAAAAAAAAAGTCTACTGTATAGATTGTTATTGTTTTTGATGAGCTGTAAGATAACTTTTGGACTCTTCACAATGTTGAATTAAAGTTACCTCTTGTCCGTGACTTGGTCCTCATGTTTATTATGACTAATCAAGAGCTATATTTAAAAAAAAATTTGAAACAGAATGGACATGCTGTTGAAACTAACATCGTGCAGCACCATACTATGTGATAAAAGTTTCCCAGGCTGCATGAATTGCAGTCTGGTCATCCTGGAAGGGGAATTCCTCCGTCTATGTTCCTTTCTCAAGGTTTATTCCTTCCCCACCGCCCCTTCCCCCCAGTAATTTGACTTGAACAGATGACAACACGACGTGGAAAGCGTATGCATTGAAATTGCAAGAATAGATTTGAACCTTGGCGGTTCAAATCTGCCTCACACTTCTGAATGCATGCATGTAAGGCAAACAGAAAACTTTCAATAGTTAGTAAGTGTGAATGTAAGTGTGAATAATTAGTTGTTTGTTGGCGACCAGTGCAAGGTGTGGCTCGCCTCTTGCAGGGATAGGTTCCAGCACACCCGCAGCCCTAATGAGTCAAGGCAGTCTGGTAAAGTGATGGATGAATAGATTATTATTAGTAGTAGTACCGGTAGTAGTAGTAGTAGTAGTAGTAGTAGTATTACATTTGTAATGTTATGACTACATTTCCATCATTGTACTTTCTTATGACCATACGCTTTCTTTTTCACAAATTTTATTGTGCCTGAAGGGGAAAAAAAGCGACAGCCAAATTAAAGTGCTGTAAAGAAAAATCTGAAAAAGTAACACAATCTTGAAATGCATAAATAAAACAAAAAACATAACTCTTAATGTTTCTTTACAGAGGTTTGTCATATTTATTTCGGCTAAAGGCTCGACATGAATCTTGGTTAGTATTATTATTTTTATTATCAGCATTAGGTTCCTAATTACGGTTCCTTGCTCCGTACGGTGCTAGACAACTGCAACTAATTGGACCAACAACAAGGATGTCTATTTGTTATGATAATTTTTCAAGGTACTTTCCACCCATTGAAGGGGAGCAATCGCCGGCTCCATCAGATTGACAAACAGGAAGAGGAGTTGCCCGTACTGCGTAATTCCTCAAGTCAAGAGCAAGTCTGCATCCCTTCCCCCTTCTCTCTCTCTCTAATTAATGAATCAAATTCATTTCTTCATTATCGATGGCATGGTGAACATGGTTAGCCTGACAAGTTTCCTCCTAAACATATTAGTTAATGATGATTCCAAGGTTATTAATTGCAAATGCACCAGCCCACCATAATTGAATCATCATTTGCATACCCGGTCATCAGCAGAAAATTAATTTCTTTTTTATTTTCGCATATGTAACGTAGGTAGGCCTCGATTGGATTACTTTAGCGGATACTGGGATTCTGCTGACCTCCGAGTGTTGCGGGGCCTCCGTAGTAACCGCAGGCCTTCGTAGCGCCCGGGGAGCATAACCTGGAAGAGGTGATGAATGAAGGATTTGTAAACACTGCGTGCACTCTTTAATGGCTTGCAGGTTTCTAATGGTGCAGATCTGTCTATCTAATAAGAGAGTTAATAGTTTGCTGACAAACAGTAAAGTGTGTGCATGATTTAGCTGTAAGAGGTAGAATATTGAATTACCGAGGTGACTGCATGCAGAGGAAAAGCCTAATGCTTTTGATTAGCGCGCCGAGCATCAACACGCGGCTCCAGGGACTCTCCCCAAATGCGCACGCACTCACACCCAGCATCTGAGCAGACACACATACAAACACATAAATCATAAATACACCAAGACAAAAGGTGATGCCATTTTGCTCCAGCTTTGCAGGCCCAGATAGAGTGGTCAGTGCGGAGGAGGACAATAGGAGTGGGAGGCCCCGGGCAGACCTCAGCAGCCTCTGGAGACTTTGTATTCAAAGGCACTATTCCTCCTGAAGAACCAGAGGCGCCAACAGCCTCAGCGCACATCAAGAGTGGTGCCGCTCAGGAGTTTCTGCGCTACTAGTAGCCTAATGAAATATATTAATGCACATATTCCGCACCATCTCGCACATTCCCCTCTCCGTATGGACACATGAAGAGAGGAAGGATGGTGGAGAGGCGTATTTGAAAGCAAAAACAGGATTCCCCCATGGGGATCCTGCATAAAGAAAGGAAAGAAATGGAGAGAGGAGAGGATGGCGGGGGGGGGGGAGAAGGGTAGTCGGTGTGGGTTTGACAATGGAAGCAGAGCTAGTCAGTGAGCAAAAAGACAAGGACAAGGAATGAATATTAATCATATTCAGTGTTGGAAAATAGCTCCAATGGACAAAGAGCCGAATTCCTCATCACGCCTATTAATTGTTAGGAGGCGGTCCAGGTCACAGGTTGAGGGTCGTGCGGTACAGCGTGAAGTTTGTCAACAATCGACATAGAATCCAATTCAAAACGAATCGCATCAAATACGCATTTAACTGTCCAGGCAAACTGTAAATAAATGCTTACATACCATATGTATGTATGTGAGGGCACACACTTCGTCTTCCTCCCACATTGTAGAGACATGCATATTTGGTCAAGTGAAACTATCCTTACTGTATTGGGGTGAATCTGTAAAGGGTGTTTTGTCTGCACACGATGTGCCCGGTGACAGGCTGGCAACCAATCCAGTGTGTACCCTGACTACAGTATGCCCCAAAGTCAGCTGGGTTAGGCTCCAGCTCACCTGTGACCATACTGAGGACAGGCGCTACAGGAAATATGGATGGACTTACCGCTGTAAAGGTGAGCAGCAGGAAGAATAGTGAGTTGCATTGTATGTGGCTTAAGCTATATGGATGTCAATAGTCTATATTATGGGCAGTTCAGAATGAAGTGCCACCAGCTGATGTGAATGTGAACAAAAACAGTGAGGCAGATCGGTTGACGAAGCAAAGATAGGCAATACAAAACATACCGTGGATACAATTGGCATTGAAACCAGCAATTATCAACAAGTTACAATAAAATATAACAAATGAAAAGTGATACAGCCCGGTGGCCGGCTGATTAGAGCGTCGGCCTCACAGTAAAGAGGTGCAGGGTTTGATTTCAGCTTCGCCCTTCCTGTGTGGGGTTTGCATGTTCTCCCCATGCCTGCGTGGGTTTTCTCCTGATAATCCAGTTTCCTCCTGCGTTCCAAAAACATGCATGGCAGGTCATTCGGGAAACTCTAAATTGTCCCTGGGTGTGAGAGTGAATGGTCTATGTGTGCCCTGCAATTAGCTTGCAACCAGTTCAGGGTGTCCCCCGCCTACTGCCGGAAGACAGCTGGGATGGGCTCCAGCACGCCCCGCGACCCTTTCAGGATAAGCGGATTAGAACATGGATGGATGGATGGATGGATGGATGGATGGATGGATGGATGGATGGATGGATATACACCTGTATATTAATAAAAAAAACAGCACAAAATTTGAGAATCACTGACGTAACTTCCTCTTGATCGATCAATGTTGATCTGTTAATGGTCCAAAAGTTATTTCTGGAAGTTTGCTTTATGGTGAAGCATACCAGTGGCACTCAAAGTGAAATGTTTAAAGACACTGACCTCGACATCATTATTTAAGCATCAATGAGATGAAGGGTCGATGTGCGTGAGTCCTAATTTGGTCATCAATTATTGTTTTGCTTGCCCCTCAACTCTACACCTGTACCAGATGACATTTTTAAACATTCCGAACCATACTGTGATTGCCAGAACTCAAGTGTTCTGTAATGTGCATTTTTTGGCGACTCAATGCGGGTGCTTTTGCAGGTGCACCGAACACCGTTCTACATCTGGCTGCCAGTAAGACAGAGCGCGTTTGAGCTCCGCGGCTACACGGCGGACGAGCGCGCACTCACATTTGAGGTTTGTGCTCTCACTTAGGAGGGTGTGTGGTCGTTTCCCACAGTAATTATGGCGGTGACTCTGTGTGTCTGTCTATGATCTGTGTGGTACCTGTCAGAGGGAAGCCGGCAGAGCACATGCTTTATACGCCTTGTAATTGCTGCTGCTAATTTACTGTGCAGTGGTCTAATGAGTGGGGAGGGTGAGGGGCTGAGGTGTGTAATGGATGTTAGAGCGATAGAGATACAAAGATAGATTTTATCGTATATAGAGAGCGAGAAGGCGAGGCGAGGAAGTGTGTGTGTGTGTGTGTGTTCAACGTGCATGTTAGGGCACTTATCTTTATTGTTCTACTATAGCAAAAAAGAAAAAAAAGTATTTTTCTTTCGATCTCTTCACCATACGCATCCCCCTCGGCAAGCACATTAGACACGCTTTTTGTTATGTTGATTAATGATAAAAGCAAAGCCATAAATAATGTAGATTATTTATTCCATTTATTCAGATGCTAATTAGGGCGAGAAGCAGCTACCTCAGAGAGAGATACGCCCTTTATTTTGCGTTTTTTTTTCTTTCTTCATCTGTTCCAGTGCAGCTAGATAGGCCAAGTGACTGAGGCACATATTAATGTCATTCACACTTTGAAGCACCAACGCTATCTTATGATGGGGACACATCCACCCTTCATTTTCCACTAATGAGGTCGCGATAGAGGCCAGTGGTTTTTGGCACACACGCACACATATGCAGGCGCATTGTTTTTTGTTTTTTTTAGTCTGTGCGCTCTCGATGAACGCTGGATTGACAGGGTCCTCTTTGATTGATGCGCTGCGGTCCATCCACATGTTCTACAGCTCAGTCATTTAATTATGTTTCCTAAGCATCATTAAGTACCATTATTTTCGATCATATTCTAATGAGAGAGGTGGCCGGTCGCAGGACAAGCTAATTGGTGATTAATGTTGTGTATCAGTGAAAGACAACGCAAGATTGCTCATTTAATGACACAATGCTGTATTTAAATGCTGAATATGGGAAAATGCAAACAAAAGCGATTGGGACTTATCTGGATCTTTTCACATCTTCTGGATTCCTCACACACACACACACACACACACACACACACACACACACACACACACACACACACACACACACCTTGCATTACTTTGAATTGCTGACCTCTTAGCCGCATTATGCGCACTTACCGCGATAATGCTGGAAGACATAACTCAGCCGCTCCTTCAGATTATCCACTAATAACTAACTCGGTATTGATGCACGGCGTCACAGCGACGCGCAGAAACGAGAGCGTGCACGGACACAGCCACAAACATCGTCATGTGGTATTGATGTGGCGCGCGGCTGTAGGTGTTTCCATTTAAGGTCAGTCGATCGCCTTAAGTATGTAATGTAAGGAGGGGGGTTCGTAAACATGTCAAATTAGCAGTAATGAATGGGCAGGCGCCAGCAGGGGGAAGTGTCAGGGTGCAGGCTCAGGACAATACATTAGCCTGAGTTATCCAAGTCTGGCCCGCTCTAATACACGCGGCGGCCATGCAGACACAGCGTGTAAACCAAAGGGACCCATTCAGCGGTCACACGCTCTACTTTAATGGGGCCGTGTGTCTGATTGGTGTCCCAAAGAACAAAAGTTAATTTCACAACAGAACGTTATCGGACGTTCAAAACACTAAAAGAGCAAAGTTAAAAGATTGAGCGTCACAACTAGGAGACTTGAGCACAAAAACAAGAGACCACCCCCAAGGCTTACAAATTCATCCCCCGAAAAGTCAAAGGGAGGCCGAGGCTCAAAATAGCTAAATAGAAGTCAAGAATGGCACAATTTCTTTTGGATGAAAGTAAAATGAAAGTAAAGTGATGAAAGATTCAACTGAGCTGATAATTTCACACCAAAAATTGTAAATGTCTTCTCAAGTTAACACTTCTATTTTTTTTTAATATTTTTCAATTTTT
Source organism: Hippocampus mohnikei (assembly GCA_026261675.1). Lineage (NCBI taxonomy): Eukaryota > Metazoa > Chordata > Actinopteri > Syngnathiformes > Syngnathidae > Hippocampus > Hippocampus mohnikei. The sequence goes on along the minus strand of JAKGUB010000557.1, from coordinate 17,167,409 downwards.
TTTATATGGTGGTAGCTTGAGATGTGAGTGACTGTTTTTTTTTTTAGAAACAAGTCGCTATTCAGCTTTTTTGCTTCGACTTGCAAATAAAAGTAGAGACATCCGAGCATTGTCTGGTTGCCGTGAACTCAGTTCAACTCGCTTAACAATAAGCAGCTGTTGGACAACAAGTGATCAATTTTTCGAAAAAGAGGCTTCCAGCTGTTTAATGCCACTCCCGGTGGAAGTGTCATGTCAAACTAAATATAAAACAAAGAGACATTTCATATTTAAAAAGAACCACATAGCGTGACCGCAATAAAGGTTTTTTTTTAATCTTTTCTTTTTTTTTTTTTTAGCTTAACGCTAACAGACGATGCAAAATGTCAAACGGCCTAATGAAGAGCGATTGTGTTGCGGTATTATAACCCTTTAAGCCAGGCATGGGCAATTTAAATCCTGGACGGGGCCACAATTATTCGTCAGTGCTACGAGGCGACCACATAGATCTGCACATTTCCTGACTAGATAAACGCCATTGTGGGTGTTAGACATATCATAAAGTTTCGTCGATTTTCAGTCACCAAATTGCCAGGTGTGCCTGGTGTATGTCCAAGGAAACACTGATGGATCCTGTTTCGCTCTGTTCTGTTCTTACTATACAAACAGAGTGGACGGTTAAAGCTTTGCTTACTAGACTTTAATAAGACATAACTGTGGAAGCAGACATACGGAACTCAGTCTCGTAACATCGGGGAGAACACACGTCACTTCCGGTTGCCTCACTCAAAGCTGTCCCCTAGCAACAACTCTAACTAACAATACTATTGTTACATCTTTTCTTTTTTCAATTTGAAGCATTGACTTATAATGTAATAATTTAACTTTCTTAGCTTCACAAAACTTCCACTATATACATATTAGAAAATAATGACATTCACAACTGTCAACATAAAGTGTCACTTTCAGTGCATTAGTTGCGAATTAACCCAAATTAAAGTGTCAAAGTACAATCTTTGTAAAAACTAAAATAGTGCATTTACTTGCTACTGTTTTCATGCACAACCTCATCAGTATTCTCAAACTCTTATATACAAACAAATTATACATTGACATTTCTTTCCCTTTTTTTTTCTTTTTTTTTTTTCCACAAATAGTCAATGCCATTGTCCTCACTGTGTGTAGTCCTCCAAGTATTTTGGCTGGTTTACTTGACGACCTGATCTTGTGTCAACTTTGGTCCGGTCCTCGCTGCCACAATGCTGGGTAGTGTCCTCACACGGTGCAGTACTCTGAGTCCCGTCCCTCGTCGAAATGATGGATGCTGCGTCACGTTCTTGTCTGAGGTGTCGTCGATTCCTCCTCAGAACACCTCCCGATTCCAGCTCCACCTCATAGGATCTGTTGTCCACGGGTCTGACTACTCGTGCGGGTTTCCATACTCCATGAGGATCCAAGGGCTGCACTCTCACCTTGTCTCCACTCCTCAGGGCATTCAAATTCCTCGCTGTGCGGTTGTAATATTTCTCTTGACGGTATCGGTTTTGTCTGATTCCTTGCTCATCATCTTGAAGCTCTGGTTCCAGAAGAGTATCCTTTGTAGGGAGGAGGGTTCTCGTCCTCCTGTTCAGAAGTCGTTGTGCTGGGCTAGTCACAAGACCTTGGCTCGGTGTGTTACGATGGTCCAACATTGCTAGATAAGGGTCCCGTCCATCCATTGCAGCTTTTCTCATAAGAGCTTTGGCTGTCTTCACTGCAGATTCCGCCTTCCCATTACTCTGCGCGTAACCCGGCGATGACGTCCTGTGTTTGAATTCCCATAGCCGGCTGAAACGTTTGAACTCTTTGGGAGGTATACTGTGGCCCATTATCTGATACCACAATATCCGGGATCCCTTGTCTTGCGAAATGTGCCTTAAGTTTTCGGATAACTGTCACGCTTGTTGTGTCCGGAAGATAATCCACTTCCCAGAAATTGGAATAATAATCTACAGTTATCAAATAGTCCTTGCCATGGAATGAGAACAAGTCTGTTCCGACCTTTGCCCAGGGTCTGTATTCCATGTCATGCTTTTTGTTGCAATGTTCTTCTTTTGGTACAGGTATTAGTTCTTTTGTTACAATGCTGTCCACAGTCATGATGTTCTCATATTGTACTTGGATCAGCTTCATGTCTTCACTTGCCTTTCTGCCTAGGATTGGTACACCTCCTTCCATGTTCACTACTTGAAACAGCACTCGGTACAGTTTATTATTCCTGGGGTTTCTTATCTTGACTCGACACTGGCCCAATGGACTCATTTTGGATTTATTGTACATGACCAGAACTTTGTCAGAATGTTCCAACCTCACCTCTGGGTGTAGAAGATGTAGAGGGATGACATTACAGGTCGCTCCACAGTCTATTTGAAACTTGACTTGTCTCGTGTCAATTAGCATTCCAGCAACTAGTTGTTTTTCTTGCTTATGCTTGTCACTCATTTGGTTCACTTTCTCTTTTGTCTCCAGTTTGTGGCTTATCATCAGAACATCTTCATATTCATCTTTGTCTTGCTCCTCAACAGCATTTAGTGCTCTGTCATTCTTACTGTGTGTATTTTTCGTCTTACACATTACAGCAAAATGATTATCCTTTCCACATTTTTTAAATTGTTTTCCGAAAGCAGGACACTTCTTTTTATTTCTCTCGTGGGTCTTGCCACAAAATTTACAGCAAACCTCACTTTTGCTTGTCTTCTCTTGTTTGAGTGAACACACTTCATTCACTGTCTGCCCTTGCAATGTTTTGCAGTTTTCTCTCGACAGTTCTGATGCTCTGCAAATCTTCATGCATTTTTCTAACGTTAGATTATCTTCTCTTAGTAGCCTTTCTCTCAGCCCATTGTCGTTTGTGCCACACACAATTCTATCTTTTATCAAGGAGTCTTTTAACTGCTCGAAATTACAGGTGCTGGCCAAAACTCTTAATTCTATGACGTACTTGTCCACATTTTCTCCCGTCGTTTGATCTCTCATGAAGAAGTTGTATCTCTCCACGGTTTCGTTTAGCTTAGGGTTACAATGTTCGTCAATCTTTCTCATCATATCCCTCACGGTGTTCCTTGCAGACACATCATCGCTCACCCACGTGTTCAGCAGTTCTCTACCTTCTTCTCCTATGAGGTAGTGAAACAGCTTGCATCTCGTGGCTTCCTCAGTGTTCGGCATCGTCAGGTACACGTACAGTGTGAATTCCTCTTTCCACGTCTTCCATGTCTTTGCCAAATTGCTTGAATCAAAAGAAAGAATCGTCGGCTGTCTCAGGCCTTCCATCGTAGCGTCTGTCCGCAGTTAGCTTTCGTGCTAACGTCCGCAATTAGCTTCCGTGCTAACGAGCTAGCGTTTCGTCCAACACTCTCTTCACGTCGCCAATTTCTATACACGCGCTGCCACCATGTTTCGCTCTGTTCTGTTCTTACTATACAAACAGAGTGGACGGTTAAAGCTTTGCTTACTAGACTTTAATAAGACATAACTGTGGAAGCAGACATACAGAACTCAGTCTCGTAACATCGGGGAGAACACACGTCACTTCCGGTTGCCTCACTCAAAGCTGTCCCCCTAGCAACAACTCTAACTAACAATACTATTGTTACAGATCCGTCACCTGAAGTTGAGCCAAAAATTAATGGACTGTTCCTTGGCCCGTGCTGAACTCCTTCACAAAATTTCCATCTGGACACCTCGTCTTATTTTTTTTCCAACTCTAGTGTAAAATAAAAGAAGAGCACAGACATTACTAATAAAATGCGGGAACGACTCTTTGCATATTAAAAGACCACTTCCTGGTTCATGGAAGATGATGTAAGATGATGAGACCATGCAATTTTGGATTGTGTCAAAGAGAATAGTTTCAAAATGACAGTGTTCAGTTTGATTGTTTGTCTCTGTACTAGATTATGTAACGATGATGACAACTGTATGTGACATTAACTGCAGAAACCCACTTGTTTTTCCACTCCGTTTGTCAATATAGTGTTTAAATCAGTGGGTGGATTGTGACATGAAGGTAAATCTTGATCTACGTTAGCGGTAGGGTTGTCCCAATCCGATCGACATGATCGTAAATCGGTGCAGATCACATGATATTCTGTTGATCAGTATTTGCTGTGTTTAATTGTTTGAGTCATATGTTTTACAGCCATATAAAAATGTATCATGAAACAGTTTACTAAAAAAGAATTGGGAATGTGGTCTTCCTCTAACTCAGGTGCAAAAATTGTGATTGGGACATCGCTTGTTAGCAGTGCAGCAGGCTACCAGGTGGTTCAGCCATAGCAGTCTGGAGTCCAGCTCACACCGTCATATTGTCATTTAAAGATAAGGACTGATTTATCTATAAATGACAATATGATGGTGTGTGTCTTCCTAACAGTGAATAGCAACACTTCTCATTTCCTCTGTGTTGCTTTTTTGTGGGGGCAAAACAAAACAGCCACTTCCTTGTGTCACCTTCTCCGTTTCTCCCCCTCTCCGTTTCTAAACTATTATCACAATTTATCCACCGCGAACAAGGTTGCTCCCCCCACTTTAAATCTAATGAGGGATTAAATGAACAACCAGGTGTCCTCTCTCTGTCTGCATGAAAATTGTAATCCCGGTTTTCAATGAATGTACCTGTCAACTGTTTTACTTCTGTAACGGAATTAAGTTAAATGTGTTTGCACCTTGCATACGTAATGCTATCACATGCATTCCATTACTCCCCAACCGTGAGGAATGCTGGACTCTACCAATTGCATCCTGGGTCAAGGCGAGCAAATCCATTGTCACTTCAACAGCACAAAGAGAAAATCAATTCCTATAGCGGTATTTTTATCCGGATTTGCTCCCAAATCAAATGGTTTGTCGGTGGCTTGGTGGAGATAATAAATACACACTCATGATTACCTCCCTGTAGCCTTGGATTGACTCAGGTAAAAATTCAGGTAGATACATCAAAAAGTCGTCTGAGGAGTTTGTAAACCCACAAACACAACAAATAAACCCACAGCAAGGATAACTTCCTTTGGCGGAGGTAAAAAATAAAAATAAATTTTAAATCTGACAGTTATATGGAGAAGAAGGGAGAGAAAGCAAACAGTGGTATTTATTTTTTCTTGTCCATGTTGAAACAGGAAAAGGACCTCTGGTTTAATAAACCATGAATCCTTTCACAGAGGGTTTGTATGTTATTCTTCTGCGAAACAGATATGTGGGGAAGGAACGAGAGAGCGAGGGAAAGAGTAACAGAAAGCAGCGGGGGTGGGGTGGAGGAAAGATATGTTGCAACCATCTGAATTTGCTTCTCCCTCTCCCTCCATTGCGCACACATCATTTCCAGGCTGTATGTTAGTTTTGGGTTGAAAAGTGAGCGGTGGAAGTATGTGTGTGTGTGTGTGTGTGTGTGTGTGTGTGTGTGTGTGTGTGTGTGTGTGTGTGTGTGCGCGCATGTGTGTGTTTGTGGGGGTTACACATCCTGAGTCCAGCCTGGGAGCGAACAAGCATAAATGAGAAGAAAAAGATCCACTTCCCATCTGTGAATGATTAAAGCTCTCTCCTCTTCCACTCTACTTTTGACACTTTGACACACCAAAATTGCTCTCTAACATATTCGCACCGCAACTGGCTTCACTACAACAGCGCATGTGTACATCTGCAGCGTCTATCGGCGTCTGCTGCGCGCTTAGCCAAAAGGCAGCTCCGATTTGGAGGGTTCCTTTGACCCTTGCATCCACAGAGGATATGGTGATAAATAAACATGTACACAAGTGTCTGTGTAAGTTGTCTCTTTGGCCCCCTCACTCCCACTCGCCCCTCGCCCTCCCTCGCCTTCCTGTAACAAAGGTTACATTGATCATGTTTCTAAAAGAGACTCTGTATTTCCACGCAGCTCGGTCTCTGATATGTTTTTCTTGGCAGCTCGGACTTCTACTTTTGTCATTCACTCAGCATATTTTAACAAATTAGAAACATTAGAAACCAGGATCGCCACGATGTTTTGGTTTGGGTTTGAACCTCTTACGGTCCCCACAATTATATTTCAAAACACGGCCGGATTGTTTGACAGCCGAGCGGAATAAAACCCTAAAACAACTTTTTCATGAGAAACACATGGAGTCGCAATTAGAAGTCGGCGTGATGATGACGATGTGTGCTCGCGCCGGTTCATTTGCTTTCGTGTGAAAAGCCGCGCAAGCGTCCAGGTTGAAGGTCAATGCGTGTGTACGCTCACCTTTTGAAGCGTGCGTGTGTAGCCCCTGCATGTGTGTGCATGTGCGTGCGTGTGTGTGTGTGTGTGTGTGTGTGCGTGCATGTGTGTGTGCGCGTGAGAGGGACAAAGGGACACAGTGCTCCACATAACAACATTACAGATGGCTGTTGTGAGTGGTTGTGACAGTGAAAGCGAGTGAGTTCCCACTCCATACAGATGTACCCTGGGTGACCTTACAAAGTAAAACAACCCCCCACCCTCACGTCTCCCTCTCACTTTGGCACACACTGTCAATTCTCACTCAGCCCTTGCGGGCCACTAAAACGTGTTTCCTGAGCCAGGAATACATCAAGGGCCAGGAATATATAAGCAGTGAGCCGAGGAGATGCATAGCAAGGGTCCAGGAAAGCAAAACTTGGGCTAAATAAATATTGGACTGAAGGATTAGTAGTTTTTGCCACCTATAAAAGCAAGACAGGTATGCCAGCCTGAGTTAAAGACCGCATGATCTGACTTTACCCTCCATTGTTTCACTTTTTAGAGACTAAAAACATTTCAACACATTTACTTTATGGACTAAGGGCAGGAAAGTTGAAATAACTTCCCTTTGCTAACAATTCCTTTAAATGACTTGGCGACTGTATAAAATGATTGGGTGGGGAGAGGAGCACAAAAAGGCAAACATTGGGTTTTTGGAAGCGGCAAGCGAGAGGGAAAATGCAGCACCCGACCCCGGCACATAAAAATGATATTCAAGCCCTTAATTGGTTGAATTTCTGATTAATGCTAATCCAGCATGCACTGGGGATCAAAGATGGTTTAACCTAGTTAAAACTTTAGTATGTCAGTGGAATAATTATTGACAGCCGTCCATTACCTTGGTCCCGGAGACCTAATTTTTGTGGCGTGTGTCAGGCTTCAAAAACAAAGACCAATGGCAGCTCTGACACTATTCCTTTTTCGATGACAAATGTTATGATGCCATTTTGAAACAAACTTGGAAAAATACAATCCATTTCATAATCTTTAGTGGAATCTCTAAAAGTTCTTCAATTCAGAACAGAACTCAAGATTTTTGGGAAAACTTGCCTCTAAAGTCAAGCAAAACATGAATTTGAGCTGCCACGCCTCAGCTCAGAGCGTTTTATGTTCATCTCTGCATGTGTTTTGCTTTTTATTCTCCTTTTGTGGCTTTTGTGGTTCCTCTGTGAAAATGTTTCTTTGAAAATCCAAGCGAACCAGAGGTTTTGATTCATGTGGATGCATAAAATGTGTTTGTTAAACTAAGGAAGCTATTTTTTTATATGATTATTATATATATATTTTATTTATTTATTTTTTTTTAAATGTATTTGATAGATTATTTGGGATTAAAAGCCTAGTCGGTGCAACTGGTGTGGGCCAATGTGTTCCTTGACCTGCAGGGCGGATTTGACCGAGCCATGCGAAATCTGCCTGATGACAAGCGGTTGCGTAGACATGACATGAAAGTAAACCTGAGCAATTCTGTTGGTGTAGAACGGGGGTCGGCAACCCGTGGCTCCAGAGCGGCGTGCGGCTCTTTAGCGACGCCCTAGTGGCTCCCTGGAGCTTTTTCAAAAATGTTCGAAAATGGAAAAAGATGGGGGAGGGAAATATATATTTTTGTTTTAATCTGGTTTCTGTAGGAAGAAAAACATGACACAAACATTCTCAACGTTTTCCAATGCTGTAAAAATGTGTAAAATAAATATTTAATTTCAACGTTTCTGTCAACGAAGATTTGTGTCATAGCCTGCGACATTTTCTATTAACAGAGTGGGATGGCAGGCAGGTGGCTGTTGCAAAAAAAACAAAAACAAACAAACAAAAAACTGCGTTTCATGTACAATTCACCAAGGGTACTGGCAAAGACTGAGAATGTGGAGGGCCGAGAGAAGCATTTTAAAACGGTACACATGAGCTACGATAGTGACCACACTGCAAAAGTGCGTCCCATGCCTCCGCGTCAGGTCTCGACGAAGTTAGGTCGGCATGTGTTGGTAAGTGTGTGCGGTAACGGGTCGATCGCAGTAGGCTTTTTGTTAATGTTGGCATTTGAGAATAAATGGTGAATCCTTTCTGTTGTCTGTGCAAATTTAGAACACCGTTGGAATTCTCAAAGCTGTGGTGGTTCAGCGCACTTTTGGTTGGTGGCCCCACTTTCCCACTGCTCATGAGATTGAGAACACTTCCTAAATTTTTGTCTAAATCCAACAAAATTAATCAATAAAATAATAATCTTTTGGAATGGTCCCAATGAAGATTCGGTCAAAAGAAAAACCGCCCAGCTTTCCTGAATGAAACGTTTTTTGCGCAAAAGCCTTGATGGCTCTTGTCTTTTCTTTGCGGAAAACAAATATCTTTCAAGGGCTTCCGTTCTTTTGCATTCCTCTCTCCTTCCACTGATGTTCAAGCTGATTTTGATTTTCACATTTGCTTGCTCATTCTTTTTTCGTCCTCCTTTGAGCCAGCTATTTTCTGGTGGTAGATTGTGAAACAACAAGAATGTGTTTTATTCTCGTGTGGTCTGACCCGGCACATTTGCTTTCAATTTGATTTGATTTTGCAAAAGCCATCCACGGGAGAGTGAATGATGGCTGCATGATGGTTCGCATGTAAAATCTTGAACCAAGGCCAGGTCATGTAGTCCCTGTTGTACAGAGGCTTTCTGCTTTATTTCCTTCACGTCCACTCCTCTTCTGGTTCTGTCCAAACAAAGTCACCTGGCCATGTATTGTGGGAGATTGTAAAGTTTTCATTGAGCCCATGTGGAAGTGATTTCGCCGTAATCTCCAGTAATTGTGACTGTAACACAGAACCAGGCTGGAACACATGGGCCTCCTATTTTTCTTCAGGGTCACGACAGGCTTATCTCAATATTTAGCGTTTTGCCTGATTGAGTTATCATATCACATTTGCTGTTAAGAGCTGAGTGATGTCAACAAATGTAACCAGAGAGCATGAAATGTTGCTTTAAATCAGGTTCCCGTTTGAAGACGGCGCACACAGCCATGTCGGCACGTCCCCAGTGAGTCCCGACTTTTTAAAATGCATGACATTTAAGGCCGTTGCGGAGATGTCCGACTAAAATGCTGTTGGGGAAAAATAAAAAACCTCCCCATTAGTCTGTGACCTATCCTACATCTCAACCCAGTCCCCACACACACACACACACACACACACTCACACACACACACGGACAGGAGAGGGACACTCTGCTGAGGTGCAAATGGTTTCTCTCTACGCATCAGTGAACCAACACTGCTCCTTCACCTTCTCTCTCCCCTGCCTGCTCCTTCTTGACACTGTCCATCAAAAAACACCTCAGTAACCTCTTTCTCCTCTATAGGGTTGACTCTTCTTCACTTGAACAGCGGCGTATCATGGGAAGGGCAAAGGGTGTGCGGAAACAAATAATGAAGTCGTACTTTAGCAGAAATGGTTGAAATAAAAACACCTGTTTCGGAGTCCTTGTCAGTCATTGTTTGCTATGAGGTTTCCAAGATTTGGGCCACAGCTATTTTGTATGCCTGTTCATCAAGGGGGGATACATTCCAGACCCATATATGAAGAGCGAAAATCTGTAAGGTGAGACCCAATTTAAATTTTAAAAATATTGAAACAACAGTGGAAATGAAAAAGCTTGTAAAATAATTTCTTAGCACATCGCAGTTCTACATATACGAGCTTTGGTGTGTTGCTTCAAGCTATTTATTCATCACTACCACTTGAAATTTACTGTAAAACTGACACAAAGGAGAATTAAATATTATAATTTAAACACGGTCATGCTGAACCTAGCAATGTATATTTGTTTCCGCTCCACTAGCTTAGTGCTAACATATAATGTGAAATACCATTGCATCTATGCTCATTTTTGTTAGCCGACAACAAAAATTAACATAGATGTTATGGTAATTATAAATCTTCAAACAACTGCTGAGTTTTCAATTTTCCAAAATTCCCTTTTTTGTCAAACGTCGGTTTTCGAACGTCTCTGTTCTCGACCAAATCGGTTTTCGACCAGAAAATTTAGAGATTTTTACGCCTTGTATTACCACCGAAAAACGGTTTTCGACCAAACCCGAATACACCACTTGACTCCTCTTGGCTTCCTTACACGAGGAAGCATCACTTCCTCGTGTAGCGTTCATTGTGAGCAGACGTTTTTGTTGTGATTTACGCAATTCTGACTTTTTTTGGTTATTTCTGCATGGTGTATTAGCCCATTATCATGGGCGAATAAAATAGTTTTTATTTCGAACAAATTGCTTTTCGAACAGCCTTCTGGAACGGATTATGGTCGAAAACCGGGGTATGACTGTATTTGTTAAGATTGACCCTACAGTGGTACAGGAGTAAAATGATCTGTGAAAAAACCCAGCTTTTTCTGACCCCAACTTGTACCTCTAATTTGAATCATATGAAATTTTGGTGCCTGAGGAAACACAAAGAATCAGAGACAGACGATGACGTGGCTGAGACTGGCGATGTGTCAATCATTTGCCGTGTACTCGCGGGCACACCCTCGCAGCTATGCGCTGACCTGTTACCTTGAACTTCAGGAAAATTGCTCCAGTGTGATTCACGGGATTCTGGCTAAGGTGAGCCATTTTACGATAAAAAGAAAAACTTTAACGTAGCTATGAGGTGGACATTTCATCGTCCTCGTGTGCTGTCGGAGGGTGAGCGTTCTGCGTCCCAATTTCTGAATCTGTTTACTCTCCTTGCACTGTCTGTACTGGTTTCCCTTTTCTGGGGCACTGTGAATGACTGAACGGCACGTTTGAACAACATTCTAAGTTTCTGAACAGTATCAGGAACAAAACAATGATATCACTGTTGCCATTGACATTTACAATATATTTCTATGAACAAATGTCTTGCGACTTGTTACAAACTCATAAGCAGATCCTCCCAACACAATCTCCTTTGTGATATTGCAAGTGGCTTTGGTGAGAGGTGTTGACACTTGGATCAATTGACATTCAAATACTACAGGTGCCCACGTTACGGACCTCAAATACTGTACTTGAATGCCACCACTCCTCAACACTGATGCATCGTGCTTTCCATTTTTTTTCGTGAGCCCCGTGGCCCTGATGCACTCTCCCGCTAGTCCTGATGAATGAGTGATGGTGTTGCATAGCATGCAGTCATCCTTGTCCATGTTTGATAATGACTCTTTTGATTGTTCCATTCCAGTGCTTTGGCGAATGATGGGCACATGTAGCTGGAAGCCATGCAGTTATCGTACAAAGCACATCAAGTGCAAAGCCACAAAGCCTACAAGTGATTAAAACCCGTCAACTCAGGGTTACTTCATCACAATCATTAGTCTTTTCTTGTCCTACCTTCTGGCTGTAAAAACCCACAGAGCCTTTCCCCCCCTCCCTGTGTGTTAATAATATTCACTCTGCCTCTGATACATTAGCTAGTGAATGATAGGGCAGAGCCCTGGCCTAATTGCTTTCTTCTTGTAAAGTCTCAATTCATTTTTGCTGAGGAGACACGGTGATGTGTGCCTGTGCGCGCGTGCACACACACACACAAACACACACACACACACACACACACACTCACATACACACAATGTCATGTGCACTTACACTTACACATACATAGCCCCACTTTCCCCAATGCTGTTTTATGATGGATGGGGCGGAGGATGCATGGGAGGGTGGGGGAGGCTTGAAGACTGCACATGTGCATGTACTATAGGTGTGTATGCGTGTGTGTGTGTGTGTGTGTGTGTGTGTGTGTGTGTGTGTGTGTGTGTGTGTGTGTCTTGGCTGGAAAAAGAAAAAGAGAGGGAAGCTGAGCAGAGGAGCTCTGATTAACGACACAGAGAAGGGGTCCCAGAGGATCATGGAGGGGTGGGGGGTGGGGTGGGCAAAACTATCTAGGGCTAGTTGAGAGAGAGAGAGGGAGAGAACGCAGAGAGAGAGAGAGAGAGAGAGAGAGAGAGAGAGAGAGAGAGAGAGAGAGAGAGAGAGAGGCTGGGAGAGAATCTGTTTTCTTTTCATTTGTTTCATTAAGGGAATTCACAGTTGCATGAAACTTGGCATATCCATCATTCGATTCATCACTGGTGCAGTAAGACCCCTCTCTCTTAGCTGCACTCACGTCCTTCTCGATTTAACAAACACATACACACGTGTCTGATGAAATCCTCTCCTCTAGCCTGCCTTATGATTGTGGAGGAGCGGCAGGCCCGAGTTTTGTCAGCAGAGGAAAGAGTGTTGCCAGAGCGTGGGGCATCACCTCTCCCTGATTGCACATGAGAGTAAAGGTAATGGAGGTGTAATAGCACCTTAAGTACCGTGCTCTCACTGACACTGCCTGTATAGCATTACCCCTTTAGTCTAGATGTGCGAATGACGCCATGTGGGCATTGGCATATGTCCATGTTGAAGTTTTTTTGGTATGTGTAGTGAATCAGAGAGGAATTTCCGTGTGTGTGTGTGTGTGTGTGTGTGTGTGTGTGTGTGTGTGTGTGTGTGTGTGTGTGCGTGTGTGTGCTCAAAGACATTTGACGGAGATTTGTTTTGCTATCCCAGCGGGTCGTCTGAGCGACGGCGATCAAAGAGAAAGATGGAGGTTAACTGAGCAGACCCAAGAAGCTCCACAGAGGGACCTGAGGGACTCGCCTCTGTTAGCCCAGGTAGCAATCATGCGACACATGCGCACAATCAGCAAAGAGAGGGACGGTGACCCAAGGGAGTTTCAAGATCTAAAAGGTCCAAACTAACTTTGTCATTTCCATCGCAAAGCCGTAGCCTTTCACATAGGATAGCTCCCCACAAAACAGCGTTGTCGCAACTCCTGCTTCATTTCTGCCACCAAAAAAAAACCCATGTAAATCATATAAAGTAAGTAGAAGTTTGATGATAAAGCTCCCTGGGGAGAAACCCAATGATGAGCATTGTGGTAAAAAAGTTAGACGCTATTGCCATATGTATCTCAAAGTAACAACACATGCACGCCCGAGGACCGAGTGGCGCATTTTGATTGGAAGTTAAGCTGAAAGTTATCCAAAAAAAAAAAAAAAGAATGCGAGAGAAAAGAAGTGTGTGCTCAAGTGTGTGAGTTGCAGGCGTCTGTGTTTGAAAATGAATGAGAGATAACCATCAGAGGCAGCTGCTGTGGTGAAGAGAGACGGCAAACACCAGCTCGAAATTTCCTTGAAAACGGCATTGTCAACTTGTTGATTCAACGGATGCTTGAATCTACCACATCAAAGGTTTGTGAATGCTTTCATTCAATATTTAGCAACAGATGTATATAAATGAAAAATAAGTTGCAAGCCAAAAAAATTCAGTCGTTCTCACAAGAAATGGATCTTAAATGTTTTGCAACCAATCTTGTTACAAATGTATTGCACTACACTGTAAATGTTGCACCGTCGGACAATTTCATTCATCATTGAAATCAGGCTGGACGACATTCCTTCAATGTAAAATGATGAACTTATTAAAAGAATGACTCAAACACTGCGCAATCCCATGACGAGAGCCGTTCTAAAAAGAAAAATCATAGTTGACAATGTTAAGAGTGTACTTTACTTTGGCAGACTGACAGAGACATTTATTTAACAATCTGTTCATTGTTGCGGTTGATCATGCAGATGTATGAAATGCTAGCTTCAACTCTTTTTCTAACAAACAGTTTGTCTACTCCTGACTCATGTACTTACACCTTAAGAAACATACTGGTGACAGATGCTAGTAACCAGATGCTGGTAACCAAAGCCTGCCATTCCAGGGTCATGAGTGCATCCTTCTCTTTAGTGCAGCTCAATTGTCTCTGCGCTCTTTTCAAAGTGAAATTCAAAAGACACTGAGTCCTTTTTAAGATCTTAGTATCAGCTTGAGATAAAATGTGTTTTTGCTTTCATGAATGAGAATCTCGGTAGCCAGTATTTTGTTCGAATGTAAAATTACTACCCTGTGATATATATATATATATATATATATATATATATATATATATATATATATATATATATATATATATATATATATATATGAATGAATAGATATATATATATATATATATATATATATATATATATATATATATATATATATATATATATATATATATATATATATATATATATATATATATATATATATATATATATATATTGAATGAATTAATAGAAGCAAGAAAAAAAAATTGAGGAGCCGGCTCTTTTTAGAGCTAAGACTGAAGATTTTGTTCTTGGAAAAACTGCTACAGTACTGAGACATAAAACAAAAGAGAATTAAAGGTTGCATATGGGTAGGACTAAAAATGTCCAACCAAAGTATGTTATCACTGCATATAAGTTATAAATATGTCATAACTATGTTATAAGAAATGTGTGCCTCTGCTTCTTATGCTTTATGACACTGCATCTCTTTCAGGAGACCTTATCACCGGGCATGTTGCAGTCCAGCATTGTCATCAGAGCAGCACAATTCTAAATTTGGGCTAATTAGCTAAAAGGCTCATAAGGTGAATATCCCTAATTAGAAATAAAAACCTTTGATCTGTCATGGCCAACTGCAATATAGTGGGGGAATGCTGTGTTCACATTGCAGAAGGATCTGCCGCAAGGGCTATTAAGAGATGATTATACAGCAATGTGCAATTTGGGCATTTTGCAGATTCTTCAAAACAAGACTCCAGCATCACCATCCATCATTTGTCATCAAACCGATAACTGTTAAAGTGAACAGGGTTTTATATATTTGTTTTGTTATGACATTATTTACAGTGTTTAACTTATTTTTAACTTGTTTGACATTTTAGAACTTTGATGGCACATTGGAGCACTGAACGAAAGGAACACAGCATGGCGGTGCATTTGTAATTACCGTACAACCCAACTGGTAACCAAATCAAAGAAAATACATTTCATGCTCATGGTATTAAAATGAAGGATGTCAGTGTGACCAGCAGAAAACTTTTTGGGCTCCTCAAGTTGGAGTGGAAAACATATTTAGCTCCACAACAAGTATCCCTTCCTCTTAAAGTCAATCTGATACGATGACATTGAGAGACAGGTTGTTTGAGAAGCGAAGTTACCGTATGTGTGGTGCACAGGATGCCACTGCCGGCTAACGTCTCAGTCAGGATGGCTTTGCTCCATCACCACCCCACTTTCACGCGCACACACACACCCACACACTCCATCACCACCCGCTCAAGGCCCATCAGTCGCAATGGAGCACATGTGGCCAGAGTATTCTAAACAAAGCTTTATAAAGAGCTCAGCGAGGACAGTCCAATGTGACAGTCCGGCTGTACTAATGATGCCTAGAGACCGCTAAATACGCCAGTGACAGACCAACGACCTGCATGCCGTGCACACAAACACCTCGCGCGCACACCCGCGCACCCGTGTTTTCCTGTGGCATGCATGGACAAACACTCACAATCACTGTGGAGGGGCGGAACACATGACCGGTGGGACAAACACATACACACCTTGTGCCCAAGGGCATCTGTCCGCAGCCTAAGAGCTCCCAACTGTTGAAAAAATAAAAAACAGCTCAATTAGCTTGGTGGAGGAACCAGTGAAATACATCCATAGACTCATCCACCGCCCACACACACACACACACACACACACACACACACACACACACACACACACACACACACTCAGAAATGCATTGATCCTTCCCAAGTCTGGGGCTCTAATTGGTGTGTAGATGATACTGTGAGAGTGTGGGATCCTTCAGGCAAACAGAATGACTTCCACTTCTTTATTTCTCATTTTAAAGTTGAAATACTCCCACAAATTTTCCCAGTCGCACTGTATTCTACCTGATATTCCTTTGGAGAGTCTTATCTCTCCGGGTTTAATCATTTTTCTGCATAACGCACACGCGGAGCCTTAAAATCTGAAACATTCCAGTGCCATAAATATCTAATAGCTTGATAACTTTGCTGAAGAGAATTGTAAAACATCAAGATTCCTAATGAGCGCATGGCCATTGCTCGCAGTGAACAGTGAATTCAAATACACACGCACACACACACACACATATTCAGTGCGAGCAGGTTGTTAGCGGCCGTTATCGAGAGCAAATGGAGTCGAGTTATTTCAACAAAGGGTCTCAGCGGGTCTTGTGGATCTCGACTCTCGCCGACTGGGAGCGATTTAGAGAAAGGCACATTGCTGTATTAGTAACTGAAGACGTCTGGGGACAAAGCTGCTCTCTAAAATCCTTCGCCTGCACTGTGACCTCTGTCGGAACTGAGGATGCGCTCTCCATCCTTTTTTCTTACACTGACCACCAACTTTGTTCTTTCCTCTTTGACTTTTGGGCCCTTTTTATTTCGAACGCGAGGTCATTTCTCTTCGACAGCTTTTGTTCCCTCCTCTCACTCAATTGCACTCCTATTCTAGCCCATTTCTCTACATTTCTCTCACTACACTTCTCTGTCTTACATCCATCCCGTCTCTCCACCCCCAGCCCCCTCTCCCTCATCGGCCCCAGGGACGGACTGCTGATAGACTGTGTACACCAGCTGCCCAGGGGCTATTTTTAAGGAGCATTTGTCCTTCTCCTTCCCTCTGGAGACTGACTCAACCCGGCAACATCTCGTCCGTGCGCACTCACATGCACACACAAACACACATAGGCATTAACACATGCACTCATTAGCCCATGAGCATGCATGCCCCGCACTCTTTCTCCCAGGCACGCACTCCGTCCAAGGGCATTCTGTAAATGTGGGGGCAGCTTGTAGGGCCACAGCCCACCGCTTGACTACACAGGAGCCCTGGCGCTCCCTGGTCGGCCTCAGAGGGCTCATAAAGCTGGCCCTCCCCCACCTAGGTAGCGGGCTCATCCTCCCCCTTGTTCGAGTGATGCTTTACGATAGTTTGTAAAACAATAGCGTAAAGCACAGTTGCAAAGTATTGCGTCAGACTGCTTTCATGTCGAAACCAGCAGCAGTCAACGGGGGCCCTTCAACAGCGCATACTGGAAGCGACAAGATCCCTGTCTGATTTCAATCTACAGCTCCCACATGTCAAGGAATACCAAGTATCGTCGTGAAAAATGAGACACAAAACTCAAGCGTGCATTTGGTCTTCAGCGAGGAAAATTTTGAAATGTGTCAAAAATTCAAAGTTCACTCGTAGCCTTGGAAGTGATTATAAGGGGATTTTGTTAACAAGCTTTTTAAATTCGATTCAAAGTGTCAAAATCCGGGCTGCGTCTGTGCTGCGTGCAACATCCGCCGCTGCTCAAAGCACATATAACGCATAAAATGAATCCTAAAACAACTGCTGCGGCAACTTCGTTAAAGCATTATTTACTTTCATCGTTAGCCATGGAAGAGGACACTAAAAATCTGTCAGCAGCCTGAAACGCCTGCTCAAGTGTCTCAGTGCCGCTTAATTGTGCCATTTATCAGCCCAAAAAGCCTACACACTCATAAATAAACACAATGCCTGTGCAAAGGAATTATAAAAATGTCAGGGCTAATCCACAAGTGAAGCCAGCGTTGATGCATATTAAGCGATTTAGTCAGTGAAGAAGTGAAGCAAAAAAAATATGATGGTTAATTTAAGAGTCATTAAAGTTGCATGAATGTGCATTGCGCTTGCTTGGAGTGGGATTTTCTCTGATCGCTCGAGAAGAGGGAGAAAGAGCAATACAAGCTGCCACACATTGTGGACTATCAGCTCACTGCTCACTGATTGATCACACCAGCGCACAGCAAGCCTGAGAGGGAGTCAAAATCAATGCTTCTGATACTGTGCCGCTAATGTATGTGACAAACGTGTGTGTGTGTGTGTGTGTGTGTGTGTGTGTGGGTGTGTAAGTGTGTATCATATTTTGCTTGCACGTGTTGACAACCTTGTGTGTTTCATGCATATTGAAGTGCATGTGTTTGTGTGCCTCCCTCATTTGAGCAGAGACAATGTTGTACATTCCACAGGGGAACACAATCATTACCGAAGCAGGAACCCAAGCCTGGAGGCCACGGCTCTGCATGTTGTGTGAATAGATCCAGCTACTTTCTCACTGAGACGTGCTGCGAACACGCAGTCCACTATTACCAGTGGCCTGCAGGTCAAACCTAACTGTCACCTCATTTCATCTGAGGGTAAACACTTGGGAATGACAAAAACAAAGTTAACCAGCCATGGCAGTCTGGCAAGTGATGAATCGATCTTTGCTCCACGCACAAACCGCATCAGCTCATCAATTATACTTGAATTAAGCACAGAAAAGGTTGAGTGGGTTCCTTCTGTGAGGTGACATTTACAGTAACTCCAGACAGTTTAGCTCAAAAAGAAGTTTTCCAACAGGCCTCTGAGGGCCAAATCAGCTCAGAAGTTCTCTGCTGCCCTCTATTGGTCATTACAAGTCACCACTCGTTCCCCACGCTTGGCAGGCAGGTACGAACATATGGCAACTATCTATCTCACCAAATAACAGGTGTATGAGAGATTGCGCTTTTTTCCCGTCGTGCCCATTCTCTTTTGTCAATTTCCCTACTGGCATAAAGCAGACAAAGTATAGCTAAGTTAATTTCCCCTGTTGCACCCGTGAGCATATCCCACAGGAAACTGTTGTTCCATCCTAATAGATGGCAATCAGTTGGATCCGTACATACTGTACGAAGGACTGTTGCAGTCAAGTCTTAGGCCACCACTGGCGTTGTTGATTGAATGACATTTTTGAGATCTCTTGTGTGAAGCCTTTAAATTTTGCCCAGAATCTAAGTGAAGTTGCACATGCAGGAATTCGTATTCACCATTCGAGTAATCATCCATCGAACAGGAAGTAGTCTGCTGTAGTGTTTTCCGTTTCCGTAAGACTTCTGCGCCATAATATAAATAAATAAATAAAAGTAAATTTCCTACACAATATCATTCTTTCTCTTGTCCCCCCCCCCCTTTCGCCCCCAGCCACTAAATTAAGCATGACATATCTGGGTTGCAACAGCCCCGCACATAGAAAAGTGCTATATACACCACTGATGACACACAAATCTGCGCATGCACACAATCACCAGCCTTCATAAACACAAAGATGTGTCTTTAATAACCTCCGTCTGTGCACAGAATGGTCTCACTATTGCTTCATGCATGCTTAGTACTACCTCTTTCAGTCATTTTAAACATATTTCTCTTGGTCCAGATTCCTTTCAGATTTATTGTTAGTGTGTTTCCAGAGCTTGAGGTCTTAAAAATTGTTCCAGTGTACTCTCAGTATGACACAATAGAGTTGATTTTGATTGACACCAATGGTGAGGTCTGAAAAAAAATATGAATATTTACACTATTAGTATTAGTCATAGCAAAAATTCCAGTCACATCACATCCATACGCTTAAACCACCCTTGATCTATAAACAGACTGAGAAGGGAAGGCCTTGATTGGCTGAGAGGATGATTGACAGTTGAACGAGTGGAACCTTTGAATGTAAAACTCAAAGGAAAGATGGGAAGCGTGTTTGTGCGGGTCCCAAGGGGGGAAATGCCTGGGTTTTACACACGTGCACACGCACGGGTGTGCGCACACACACACACACACACACACACACACACACACACACTGTCTTGCTCTACTTTGAGCTATGCTCCACTTGAAAGCATCAGTGCTCGGTTGAGACTAGCTGAGTGTTGCACTGCAAAGGAACGTGCAGGTCTTTCCATTCTTGTAGATGGACAGGTGTGTCACGAAATGCAAGCAGGTAACATGGCGTCCGTCCATCATGGCCGCTCTCTCTACACTATTTTGCCCCATTCGCCATTCTTCCTGGTGTAGCCTTCCATTTATGACTTTCTTGTTTTAATCTCCTCTTTTGTTGTTTTTATGTTTTTATTCTCATCCCCAGAGATGGCAATCAATGTGTTTCATTCACATCCTAAACTTTAGGTAAAGCCCAAAACGACAACTGATTTCCCGGTTACTTTTCAATGAGCATTTTGTTTTCTGTATCATTCACATGTTGATGTTTTTGGGTTGTTTGTTTTTTTTTTAAATCCAAGCATGCAATAGTGATGCACCGTCAAATGATATCAAAATAACAAATTAAACTGTGTTCTGCAAATGCCCCATGCTTCCCAATTGTGAAGGCGCTGTGCCCTTGACTACGCCCCCTCCCTCCCTCCACTGCTGAAAGTAAGTCTTAGCCAATTAACAGTGTCTTCCACGAGGTCTGCGTGCACACACAAACACACTTGCGTGTGCACTCACGCACACTGAAATCCTCACAGCTCATGGGACTAAACCTCATTAACTGCTCCGAGACAGACACTCGTTCTTTAATCAATCCTTTTCTAAGACTGCATGCGCATGGAGGAGAACCATGACAATATGACACAAACACACACACACACACACACACACACACACACACACACACACACACACACACACACACACACACACACACACTCACTCACGAACGTGGGGAGAGGTGTGTCTACGTTCACACACCGATCATCCAGAGAGAAAAACATGGTCATTTGCCAGGGTGATTCAACTCTAAAACACCCTAATTACATCGACAAAGCCACTTTGTTTTGGTGCCGGATAAAATGTGAATGATTTTGCATCTTATTATTATGCCTCTAAAATATTAACCAACCTCCAGGGAGTTTATCTGCTCTTTTAAATATATGCAAATGATTTTATTTCGGTTTGGTTTGTTTCCAGTGACTTTTGTGAATTGTGTTTGGATAATTAAATGAGTGCATGCAGATGTAGAATGGTAAACGGGGCCTGCGCGATGATCGACCAGATTAGCATACAAATTAGGAATGGCGCACCTCGACTGCTAATCGACGAACTTTTGTTTTCACTTCAACCTTGACCTATTTGAAACAACCACCGTGTGTCTGGCCTTGGAGTGGAAATGTAAACGCTGGATTTTAATTGATAAGGTGCATTTGATAATGTCCTTCAATAACACTGACTTTTGCCCCGGCTCTTTCAGTTAGGATCGTCCTCTTTTGCTTCCCGCAGGCTTTTTTCACCAACAACCACTGGATTGATGTTGCAAACGATCTGCAATATTTAATTCTGCAGTGATTTATCCCCACGCCTGCATTAATATAGTTGTTGAATCATGACAGGCTCAATTTTATCACGACCAAGGTTGATGTGTCTTACTTCATTGATCGCCGTGTCAGTGAGTTCTCCTTATTACATTCAATTTTGCTAATTTGGTGGAATAATTGAACCAATGCAGTAATATGGGGGTGCCGGAGTCTTTCAAGGCTGACATGACACATTCACACTCACATTCGCACCTTCGGGCAATGTAAGATTTTCAATTAACCTAACATGCCTCGTTTTGGACGATGGGAGGAAGCTGTAGTGCCTGCAGGAAACACACCCAAGTAAAAGGAGACCATGGAAACTCCAAAGCCTCAGCCAATGCGCATTCAAATCTGGAACTTTCTGTCTGTGTGGGGGACAGCTAGAACCACTCCATCGTTGGGCTTCCCTATTTGTCCTATGACTATTGAACTTTGCCAAAATGACATCAAACTACAATGGTGAAGATTAAAACAACGAGGCTAGTGGTGGTCTTTTACACTGTAAGCTATTGTAATTTATTCATGAAAATGTGGCCCAAAAGTTGGAGGAAAATGCAAGTGGTAGTGTCTTGCCTAAGGTTAACAAAGGTGTTAAAGATCATTCTGCCCGCGCCACTTTATCCAGCAAAATGTCAATCCACTTCACAAAGTATTTTGTTTTAATACGATGGGGTTCTTCTGCATCTTTGTAAACTTTCCTTCCTATGTCCATGAAGATCACATTCTCTTGAAGCCCTAGTTTAGGTATTTTGCCCCTGTTGTCCCCCCACTACTTCCTGGAAGTACAGTCAGCATGCTGTATCTCTTGAGCCTACATTACAGATATCACGCTGGCGTTGGCACTGAACAGCACTGCTCTATTTCTCCAATGCCCTCTGAAGTCCCGTGCTCTGTCCAATTTCTTCCATTGCCTCGGGTCCTTGGTTGATACCTCTGCCATGGTAATGGACCAATCAGAGACACTGTCCTTGACAATCTCACTTTGGCTCATTTTCATACCCCCTTTCCTCTCGCTCAGATTTATAACCTCTACTCCTTACAGCTCCAGATGTTTTGTTCTGCTTTTTACTCTCTGTAATTGCTAATTCAATCAGGTAGTAAAGGAGCAGATGCTCTTCGGATTTGAGCGTACCTGCGTGGCTTCCTATGATGTCTCGCCCTCGTTCAAGGAAACCGGATTTAGTGGAACATCGCGACTCGTAAATATAAGCTTTTAACATTACAATAAGCTAATTTCCTCATGTCGGAAGACGCACAAATCTGCCCAGGTATCAGCTTCCATTACACAGTGCATGAGTGTCCCCTTTAAATCACAATTGCTGTTTAGTTCTGTCAGCTGACTGTGGAAGCCTAAACTGCGGTGGGAGCCTTTCTCTGCAGTTTTATTTTATCATCTCTCATCCTTTTTCTCACCAGAGAAAGTGGCAGTCAAGTTTAGTTTGAAGAGAAAAATAAACAGACTGGTTATCCACAGGAATGGGAACGCTGCTTTTGTCCCATTAGGAACATCTGTGTGTGCGGTTTAAGATCACAGCAGGATGTGTGTGTGTGTGTGTGTGTGTGTGTGTGTGTGTGTGTGTGTGTGTGTGTGTGTGTGTGTGTGTGTGTGTGTGTGTGAGAGAGAGAGAGAGAGAGAGAGAGAGAGAGAGAGAGAGAGAGAGAGAGAGAGAGAGAGAGAGAGAGAGAGAGAGAGACTTTGAGCATGTCACAAGTGGCTGATTTATTGGGTACACTCACTACTTGCATAACGAGATAGCTATCTTCTGTGTAATTGTGTATATATCTGTGTGACGCGTAGTTGTAGGAAAACTTGACATACACAATGCTCGCTCACATGCCCAAACACACACACAAACACAGTGGACCTGTCATGTGTCATGGAGACAGGGGTCAGATACTGCTTGATGTGTGTGAGGGTTATATCGCTTGGGAAAAGGACCTAAGATCTAACTGGGGCTGCAAAGGGGCCAACAAAAACAGCACGGAATACAACACTGGAGAAAGAACACTCACAAGGACAGGAGGGAAGTGGAGCCTCACAGAATGACTCCACAGAAATACTTCACTCCACAGTTGTTTCACTCCAGCTAATGCGAGGAAAGCAATAAGCACTGTTATGAAACGTTAATACAGAAAAATAATAGGCATAAAAATAATAATAATAATAATTTTATTTATAAGCACCTTTCAAAATGTCATTTCCTTGCACATTTCTAAGTTGAGATGATGTTTATATGCACGTTTAGAACTGAAATTTTGGATGTGTAAAATCACAGCCTGGATTTTCTACTGTCTTTCATTGACAGTATTGCACTTGAATATGCTTACATAAACGAATCCGAATGGATCTGCTGATCGTGCTCAGGGAAATCATCTCGGTTTCAGAGAAGTCTGAGTGCCCCCTAGCTGCCAGTATCCTAATTACATGTCATTTGTTTGCTTTTTCTTACCAGGGGAAGCAGTAAGGTTGTCACTTGAAACATCCTGTGTCACATGAGATGAGATGATTGTAAAATAGAATTTTGTTTTTCTTTTTACTAATGTGAAACTCTAATCACCCGATATTGTTTGGTATGATCACAAGTGCGCTTGCTTTTCAACAGGCCCTTAGGCTATCCCCGCCACATTACTGATTTTTCAGGACACATGGGCTTCTCAATCAAATCTTTGATTGAATACTTTGCTCTTCTCAGCATTCACAGAGTCGAAAAAACACACATGTTGTTGACAGAGAGTGTCTCGACTCCCGAGCAACATCATTTACCACTTAGGCCCCTCCCAGAGGAGCACGCCATCCCTAATGCATGGCAGATAGCTTGATAGCTCTGGCTTGTGTCGAGAAGTGCATGTCAATCAACAGCTCGCGTCAACGTCACAGAGGCAAAGTGTTCCAGAAAGATCTTTTTACTGAGTGCCTTTCTACCCATCGTCTAACACACATTCACACATGCACAATCACACATGGCCATTTCCATCTCGGCAATCACTTCTCCTAGAGTTCTGCTCTTCAGATGTGTAACGGTAATTGAGGTTGCTCCCACGGGTGCAGTGAATTCTGGGCCGTTAAGTGCTGTTTCTTGTTGTTCTTCTTCTCTCCAAAGGCTTGTATTTTGGCTATTGTGTTGTTTCCTCCCGCTCTCCGGCAGTAGTCTAAGTCACTGGCCAATTTACGCGTATCATTAGAGCGCCTTTTTGGATGTTGGCCTTCTGTCCCAGTGTTATATTAATCAATAAGACAAAAAGGCTTTGGCTGTTTTTTCCTATAAGCACGCAAGTCACATGAGAATCGGATGTGTATTTAAAAACATGACCAAACATCAAGTGCCAGTCATTTTATTCTCCTTCCTCCTCATGAACTTCCTCTTCTATATCCAAGCTGACACTCAAGTCAGTCAAGTGTTCACATGCTACGCTGACCTCGCTGCTCGCCACATCAGGCCTGGCTTTTAGTGCGCCCCCGTGACCTTTGTGTGTGTTGATGACGTCGTCTGTCCAGAAGAGGGAGTGATTGATCTGGATTGACACAAACAGCCAGTGCTCGAGCTGGCCTGTCACACAGCATCACTTGGCCATTGCATGCCTGAATGCTAGATGAGGAGGGAGTGAGAGTGAGGGAGCGCAGCAGCGATGACCTGCTCACTTTCATGTGGCTAGAGCACATTTGGACACAAATGAAAGGTTTTGGTTTGACTTGGAGAGCGTGAGAAGTTTGTCGAGATACTACACAAATACACTGAAAATGACTCAATAGAGTGCCAGACCTCCAACAAGAATAGTCACTCAACCTGCAAGTCGTGGCATCCGCCCTAAGCGACATCCTGCCTCAATTACTCCACTTGATCAAACCAACCCAATAACCTAATAAATCGGCCTCACTTTAAACATCCTGTTCCCTTTTATATAAAATGTTAACACAAAATACAAAATGTATAACACTGTTCCTCATGGAGTGGAAATCAAACATCTTTTAGAACTGTAGCACCAAACAAATGGCTAATGAGACACCAAATGTAATTATTACAACGGGACGAAAGTAATTACTGATGCATGTGAGGATGAATAAACGAAGACTGTCTTTAAGAAATATATCACAACTTTTTGGGCTACAGTGTAACTAAAATCTAACAGGTGGTGACACAATGTAGCTGTAATCAATTGAAAATGTTTCTGGCCAGTGGTACTCTCCACCCTGATCAGGTGGAAGGTTCAACTGATGGGAAGTGTGTGACAGTGCCGGGAGATTACGTTAAGAAAAAACACGTGCACTTGGATCTGTATTAGAAGTCCTTATACCAAAAAGATTCACCTTATGTATTGAATGAACCTTGTACGTTGTTTTATTTAAACAACAACACGAAATAGTTCCAATGCAATATCACTATGCAGTCCATGCATTATGCTCTATTTTTCATCATAGGTATTCAATCATTTTGGGTGGAATTAACTCATTGTTGAAGAGTTGAGCTTTGGAACCGGGGGTCAAGTAACCTGTCATTGGCTGGCAAACAGTTTAGGGTGTCCCCCTCCTACTGTCCAAAGACAGCTGAGATAGGGTCCAGCATGCCCGCGATCCTCGTGAGGATAAGCTACCGTTGAGGTGTTCTTGAGCAAGGTACCGACTCCACATTTTTATAATGCAAAATGCATGTTTTACCTGCATTTGCATACCCCTTTCACTGACACCTTTCACTGCATGCTTGCATATGTGTGAAATGGTCCTGTGTGGTGCACAGCACAAAAATACAGAAGTCTGCGAGTTGAATTTGCCCTTGAGGTTTATCATGAGTATAATAATAATAATAACGAATTAAATTTAAAACATGAAAAGCAGAAGCACATTTTAACTGGGCAAATGTGTTTATTCACTGTTGCTCGGGTTATTTTTCATCTAAACGTAATTGTACGGCAATAATGAAACGATGTAACGTTTATGATCACCTTTTGGATTCTAAATTCAATGCTGTGTGAGGTCAGTTGGTCTCTACATTTGTTTCACAATGATGCATCGAGCCATTTGCACACCCGATTCTACTACGACCGCACGTAAACATGACTGTGTAACTATTGTATTAATAGAAGATCTTCCACTTTGCCATGCTATTTAGAAATGCTCGCGTGAAAAGAAATGACGCCACGCAGTTGCGAATTACCGCAGTAACTTTTCCTGACGGCCTGGTGGTGCGTTTGCGCCTCCTGTCTGTTGACCGAGAGGTGTAACGACACTTTACTTTTTTCCCCATTTCAAGGTTTGGTATCGGTGTTGGGCTCGACTAAAGCGTTTTAGCGAGGCGCAGAGCTTCCTTTGCACAGAGCCAAAATGCTGAACATGTGGAAGGTTCGGGAGCTGGTTGACAAAGCGTGAGTATCTCGCAGATCTTTCGCTTTATTTGAGTACGGAGTTTACCTGTTTGAAAGAGACACGTCTCAAAAACTTTGACGTCACATTGCGCGAACAAGTTAGCTAACCTGAACGCTGCTAACCATAAACAGCGGATAGCACGCTGCACCACCACAGATACAATTTATATGGAGGTGTCACTTTAGTGACAGCTGATGTGAGATAGCTTATACCGTCACGGCACTTGAGTGTGTTGTTGGCGTTTCTCCCTGACAGGTCAAGGCAGCTAACAAACTTAGCCAACATGCTAATTCACTAGCGTACTGGCTAGTTGGCTAACTGACCAGGGTAGCCAGCCAAGCTAGTTTGACAGCTTCGGATAATGAAGTGAGAACGTTGTCGTGACACAATCTCGACGCCTAGTTTGAAATAATATTATTTAAATGCATCCATTAATATTGTGACGTGGCAGTTATTCTACTTGTAGCTAAGTTGTACTCTCTTGAGCCACTCTGTATGAATGTACATTATGTGCATGTGTACCATGCACTGTACTCAATGACTCAAGGAATTGCGTCACACCAACACAAATTTCCCATAATATGGCACAAAATCCGTTACCTGAGGTCCCAGGTTGGATCAGCAAGTCCCAAGGCTTGCGAAAATAAAAAAATAGAACTACTAAATAAGATGATATGATAAAAAGATGGAGGGACGCCAATTCACTTTACTATAACGTTAGTTATACAGTGTCTCAGTATCATCAGGTCAAGCAAACCAGGTATAAATTCAGGCTGTTAACAAGCGAATTGATTGAACAAGCATTTGCAAATAATTCAGCTTTACACTGTGGTACTGTACTTAGGTGTCGGTCCATTATAATGTCAGTTGTGTTGTGCGTTAAGCATATTAGCCAGAAGTAAATATTTATACTAGCCTTGAACTGAACCAGCAACTTGTAATGGTGTTCTTTTTACATTTCAAGATTTTCATGCAGCTTATATTATAGCAACCTCATAGCCAGGGTAATTCTTCTCTTACTTATTTTGAAGACTCATAGGAAATATGACATTGAAAGTATGTCAAAAAAAAGTGGGCGTGGGGTACATTTTGAGAAGCATAATTTGATCAGTTTTAAGTATTAACACACAAAATGAAGTGTGTTATGCGTCATTCATATTGATGTTATATAATCACTTTAACAAGTATGCTTTAGTTATCTTTTGTTTGTTTAGTTTGTTCATGTCGTTGAAGATGGCTGGGTGTGTGAATAGTCGCTCAAGAGTATCTACAAACTTGTGACTCACGACGGAAGTGCATGTGCTTGACTGTCAGAACTGTTAGTAAAGTGACTTCCACTTTATCGCCAATATCTTTGCAATATTATAGATAAAGCATTGCCTCACTGCATCCTTTCTGAATGCTCCTTTAAGAGGAGACAAGATGTTGGGCAGTGTCCTAAAGAGGCTGAGGATACATTCTGATCGTAGAACATACAGAGAGAACTTGAAATTGATTAATTGTCATAAAGTTTTATCAGGGTAACGGAGGAAAAACGGGGACTTCATTCCACTATTAAAAAACAACAAGTTAAAAAAATATATTTTGTTGCCTTGGACTTTTATTTTCCACATCCATAAAATATGTTATGTTTTCCAAGTTTTTCCGTCCCATGCAGCTGGACATAGTGACGTAGCATGTCTCCACAACCACAGAAAAGGGTGGATCCCAGTTTGACTTCCACCAAATCAATGCTGCTCTTTCAGGCCTCCTGCTGAGGTGACATGAACATGCTGGCATGTGCTGGAACCAAATATTAACTCTGCCAAGTTTTGGCTGAAGCTCAGTTTCAAGTTAATTAGTTCATCGTAATAAAATGTTTGGTTATACCAAACTGTAGATTATGATTCTGAAGTCTTCAGAAACCATACGTCTCTGAGTACTGTACTCAATGCATAGGTAGTCCAACACAAATTTTTCAGTGATACCAGTTGACTTCTGATTGTTTGAATAGAGTTTTTTTCTTTCCCTATTGTAAATAATGATGATTGAGTAACAATTTTAAAACAATTATTTTGCTGTACAGGCAATACTTAGAGTAATGTTCTTAACTTTTTTTCAAGTGTAAAAATAAATGAGCTGCTGGAATAAAAAAATTAAGGAAATCACTCGCACTGTGACATGTGACTGAACCAAAGGAAGTGGAAAGCAAGGCTTGCTGAAAATGAGTTCATTGTAGATTATACTTTGTAATGTTCTTGATTGTCATTCTTAAATTGAGTCGGAGAGTTACTCTTGTATAGAAAAACGCTTTCCACTTGCCATTAACGGTTATGGCATGATTGACGCGATGCAGTGGAAGGATTCCTGCCTGTGCCTGGCAGGTTAGTCTTCACCTCAAGGCTGGTACGACTTTGCGCTATTATCAGTGTCAACTCGTATCCTAAGTACGTAAAAAATAAATACATTAGGGCTGTTCACACGGGCAGATTTATTTCGGACTTACTGCGCAACTGCTCCTCTCGCGCGTTCATACGTGCAACTTTGTTCCAGCTTAGTGCCCGAAAACAGCTTGTTCCGGAGCAAATTTAAACCACCTCAGGGAGGTGGTTTAAAAATTTGCTCCGGAACAAATGCTCGTTTGCGAAGCAGTACCGAAGCAAATGTGCACGTATGAACGCAACTGGGTTAAATTTGCTCCAGAGCAAATGCTCGCTTGCGGGGGAGTGGCCTCGCTACGCGTCAGAGGAGTCCATCCGGGTACTTGCCAACATGCATCCTGGGTATTTTGCACTTCAAAACATAGCGGGTCTTTTCTCTCTCCTGCAGCATCTGATTATCGACCACATCGTTGATTTCTCCGGAGAAGAAACCTTTTTGTCACAAAGAAGGAGGGGAAATGGTACTTCCTTTTCCCCGCCTTCTTCTTTCTTTACGCATGCGCATGTTTTACTTCCGCATTCCTGTCGTTTTGTTCCGCAACAGGAACTGCCCGTGTGAAAGCAAGTGGAGCTGTCCCGATCTGTTCTTGTGTTGTTGCGCTCAGCGGCTTTGTACGTGTGAACGCTCCACAAAATTTGTTCCGGTGCAAATTTATATCGCAACAAAATACTCCGGAGCAGCGCCGAAATAAATCTGCCCGTGTGAACAGGGCTATTATGAAGTCTATTAGATGCTCATGAGATTTTTAGAAGTCCAGCTCATTATTTTGATGTGATTATTTTGTTCTGAAAAGTTTAGGCGTAGAAAAAAAAGTAGTGTGTTTCCGGTAACATGAAATTTCAGCATAGGGTCGGTAGGTCGGACAAAGTTTATTTTATTTTTTTTTAATGTAAACAACCATAAAACGGCGAGAGAGTTGGGTACCCGGCGACTGGGTGTTAGGTTCCGAGGTCGGTCGGGTCGCGATGGCACCGGCGGGGAGAGGTCCCCGACGCCGGCCGCGGCCCGGCCCGGACTAGAGTTGTGTAGACTAGGCGGACGGTGCGTCGACGAGCGCGCGGGTCGGCGGGGTGGGCGGTCGGCGATCGCCGACGGGCGCCTGACCGGGGGTGCGGGAGACGGGCGGGACTGGGAGCGGCCGGCCGCGCGACGCGCACCGACCGACCCCGCTCCCGACACCGTCCCCTACCCCCGCGACGCCAGCAACGACCCCGCCACTCCGCGGCCGTGGCCGCCGCCACCTATTTAGTTTTCTCCCCGCTCCGGACTCTGGGAGCCGGGGCGCGCCACCGCCTCCGCCGTCCTCCTCCACCCTCGGTCTTTACTCGGCCCGTGGTGTTCATCAAATAATTCGCTGAATTTTTTTCCATACATCAACGGATGCCATTTTCTTAACATTACGGTGCGAGCATGCGACTGTAACACAGAAAACGCGGTTTAAACTGTCGTCGGAGATCGCGGCCGCCGCCATGATTCAATGTTGTTGACAGACGACAGGGCAAACGACGCACGCGCTCAACCTGAATATGGCTAGAGTTTACACTGATGTAAACCCTCTCCACAAAAATGTAGAGGGTTGTTCGAAAAAAAATGCCAACCGTAAAGTTTTTTTTCGACGTAGAAATTCTCGGTCGGTCGGGTTACCGGAAACACACTACTTTTTTTTCTCCGCCTTATCACTTATGAAAATGGAGGAGCGTGAGGGTTACTATGTAGAACAGCAATTGGCCCCACATGTTTTTATTTATTTATTTATTTATTTTTTTGCACGCGTGTATTTTGTGGTTCGATCTCAACTTACTCGTCAGCATTTTTGTGCCATTTTGTGTTCAATGAGGCCAAATTCTAACCGGAAACAGAAGTTGCATCATGTTGTTCTGAGTGATTGAATGGATAAATTAAATGTGTGCCGTTAAGTTTATTTTGTCAATTCTGAATATTTTTACAGACAACTGAACCACCGTCAGGAATTACATTGTGCACGCTTCAGTACCAATGTTTCTTTTTACAGTTTATATTTTGTACAGTTTTACATGTCCAGATAGACAAGCCAAATCTTATTTACCTGACCTACTTTTTCATTTTAATTTAATTTAAATGTCACCAAACAAGAGCTCTCTCTCTTGCCCTCACAAGGAGTGTACTTGTGGGGGGGCACCCCTCTGTATCGTTTAGTGTAGTTTCATTGTTTTTACCTGAATCCAAGCACAGGCAAGCAGTCCCCAATATCTCACTGTCGGGACAAGCTAAAGTGTGTGTGGGTTTAGTATTCATGATTTTTTTTCACCCCTTGTTTAAACAGCGACTGTGTGATTTGTATATTAAATACAGAACGTGCTTTTCCACGTCAGCAACATTTCATGTGTATGTTATGCCCCCCCCCTTTTTTTTTTTACTCTCCTTCACAGAACCAATGTGGTGATGAACTACTCAGAGGTGGAGTCTAAAGTCAGAGAGGCAACTAATGATGACCCCTGGGGACCATCAGGACAACTGATGAGTGAAATTTCAAGGTTAGCACAACATTCCACCATGTTAAGGGTTTGTTTGCTGTGCCGGTTGTTTGCTGTGCTAATGCTAATGTGCCGGTCCATTATACTTTGAAACAGCAGAGCAACTGTAAATTGGGTTCCATTTTGATTTATTGTGGCATGATGTTTCTCTCACCTCCGATGTATTGACGGGAGGCAAGAAGCGCACCACTGGTGTGTCACATTAGCATTAGCAGCAAGCTTAGTTGTGCAACCCATTCCGGCAAGTGAAAGCCATCGATCGCCGTCAAGAGTTTTAATAGTGGGTAGGGGTCGCTGTCTGGGCTGGACGGGACATACGGGTTTGGTCAGTGTGAATTTCTCAAGAAGAATCAGTCTTGTATTTCGCAACAAATTAAACACTGCTGACAATACATTTTCTCACTCAAGTACTCTGACACACAAAGGAAGTTTGCATTGTCTTAAAAGTTTTGACAGGATATAAAACCTGATCCCCTCAAGCATGATGCAGCAAAACCTTTTTCGACCTTTCTATTTATTTATTTTATTCCTCCTTCGTTTTCTTTTACTTTGTCGCTTTGTTCATTTTTTTATCTTGAACTTGACCTTTATATTTGATAAATGTTTAAATATGTTACAAAAGAGAGACTGAGACACCACAATTGAATAAAACAGTGCCTTTAACAAGACAAAGGTGTGTTTCTAAAACTCTAGTTAAATTGTTGGTTGGTGCTCCTTAAATGTTACTTGTCACTCTTGTATTCCATCTTATTCTTTGCACTTGACTGTATTCCTAGAATAGAATAGAAGTTGTACAACCGTTTTTGGGACATTCTGGCCACTGGATATTTGTGGATATTTCATTTTAATTTTATGCGGTTGATACAAAATATATATTTAATAAAGAAACAGGAACAATACAATTAGAAAGTTGCCTTTCCTGCAATTTATGTATTTAAATCTCTAGAGGACCAAAATAAGAAGGTATTTTATGCATTGTATATTTGTTTAAAATTAATGAACTGGTAATATATATTTTTTCTGCCTCCCAAAAAATCCATATCGATCGTGCTCTAATTTACATCCATAATATTGATTCTATGCTTGCTCTTACATGAGATCATTTGAGTGAAGTCAACATTTTGCCCAATCGCAATGTTTACAGAACATGGCCAGATAAAATATTGTGTGTGATGCATTCGAGATTCAAATGTTGAATTTGTCACCTATTTCTTGCCTCTGTGCATGTGTCAACGTTCAGAGCAACCTTCATGTATGAGCAGTTCCCAGAGGTGATGAACATGCTGTGGACCCGCATGCTGAGAGATAACAAGAAGAACTGGAGGAGAGTCTACAAGGTCTGCTGGCCATGTACCGCAAACTCTTTGCAGACAGACAGTATGTGAAACAAGGGCAAAGACCCATGTTCACGTTTGATGGACCCTTTTTTTAATAATGCAAGAAATATTATTTTACGACTCATTAACACACCTCAGCTATGGTTTGAAAGTATATAGATGTTTGATATTTTTAACATGTACTGAATTGTCTGCAGCGGCCCAGGAAAAAAAGAAAGTCCCTCTTTATCATTTTCGGTCGATACTACAGTATGTACGTTCAAAATTAATACTCGTATTGTTATCTGTCCTGCCTTGCAGTCCCTACTGCTGCTTGCTCATCTAATCAGGAATGGATCAGAGCGGGTTGTAACTAGTGCCAGAGAACATCTCTATGACTTGAGATCATTAGAAAGCTACCACTTTGTTGGTAAGTGTTTTCCCCTCTCTTCTAACTTACTCAGGGTTTCCCTTTTGCAGTTTGGAGGAGGGGTGCATACGCCGGCATGTGAAGCCCCCCGCAGCTCATTGTCACTTTAATTCTCAAGTTCTGCTTTGATAATGAGAGCCTTTCTTCGAACAGAATGTTAATTAACAAAAGCTTTAGTGTGAGCTATGATGACAGCTTTGCTTATTCCACAATTTTACACACACACACACACACACACACACACACACACACACACACACACACACACACGTGGTCCCCAAAAGCTGCTTTCATTATTTTCAGCCGTGTGTGTGTCTAAGGTGCAAGAAGTAAGATCATTCATTAATCCTTGCTCGCGATGGTTATACAGTATACAGAGTTCTTAGTGTATGCGAGTCAGCACTTAAAAAGTAACACTTTTTTAAAAATCAGTCCATGTTGTAATGCGACACATATGTGCTGTTCCTAGATGAGCATGGGAAGGACCAAGGAGTGAATGTGCGCCAGAAGGTGAAGGAGATGGTTGAGTTCGTCCAGGATGATGAAAGGCTGAGGGAAGAGCGGAAAAAAGCCAAGAAAAACAAAGATAAATATGTTGGTGTGTCTTCCGAAAGTAGAGGATACAGAGGTTACTGTAAGTCCATTCTTGGCCAATCCAAACTAATCTCAGTCCCTTTCACCAGAAGAAAAAAAAAGAAGATAATTTGACCTAAAGCTACCACTGTGATTTCCTCCAGCGGGGGACAGGTATGACTCCAGTGAAACCCGTCACCAGTGGAATGATGACTGGGAGAGTAACAAAGGGCAGTTCCCATTCAGCGATAAGTTGGGAGAGATCAGCGACAAGATTGGAAGCACGATTGACGATACCATCAACAGGTTTAGGAAGAAGGACAGAGATGACTCACCAGACAGATTCAGGTAAGGGGAGTGAGTGGCAATATCCCAAATATCAACAATCAGCAAATCTATCTATGGATGTACACACGCACACACACACACACACCAGTCATGCTGGTAAGGCTGATTTGAAATCTCTCGAAAACTCCCCTCCAAATCGTATTATTATTTTGATGCATTTGATTTCCCAGATTAGTGTACATGACTTTGGGAATGAGTTGTATTGCTCTTTGAAAGATCTCGAGGATAGTTTGAATAATATACAGGGTGTATTGAGTTGATGGCCATTTTGAGCAATAAAACATATCATGACTTAGGAAGCATAAATCACAATATGAGGCTCTATGAGGCTCAAGCGGCATGCTCGAGACTGCAAAAGCCTCAACTATTTTCTCACTTACTCACGTACTTTGTCACAAAGCCTCCAACTTGCAGTCGTCAATGCATGCGTGGCCACAAACAAATGCCTCTAGCTCAAAATTGAGATTTTCTCCGACGTGACTTGTATGTCATCACTTGGGCAAAGAGACTTCAATACAGTATCCAAAATGTGACGATCTCTCCAGTAGAGAGCATTACGCATTGGCATTCTATAATTTGTTCATTTGCCCTCGACCAGTGACAATGAGGAGGACCGAGGCCGCTCGTCTCAGAATGGCAAATCGGGCAAAGAATTCAAAGATGAAGAAGAAACCGTGACCACCAAGAGTGTACAAATAGTCCAAGCTACAGAGACGACAGCCACCCGCAAGAGAGGAAGCGTCCCGTCAAAGAAAGTGGACTTGGGGGCAGCGGCACAGTACACAGGAGACAAGAGCCCAAACGCTACCACCAAACAGGTTGCGTGTGATTACACTTAATGTGGCTGCAAGTACTATACGATGCCCCGCTTCTGATCTATCTGTATTCTCTATTGCAGACACAATCAGCAGCAACGCAGCCCTCGAGTAGTGGACTAGTTGACCTACTTATGGTGGAGTCAACACCTTCTCAGCCTCCTTCTGCTGGTAAAATTTTCGGTCATATCCTTTTCTTTTTAAAATGTGGTTTTAGTGGCGGTAATATTCGTGTTAGTTTATCTAGTTGTGTCTGCTGCAGTCGTCACCACCTGCTCTCACTATTTCAAAATAAACCGTGAAAAAATGTACATGCTGTTTGCAGTGGGTGCGTTCAAAAAATGAGCTGTGGTCACAAGGACACAACTTCCACCTGAAAACATCACAGGGTAAAAGATCAGTTTTGCAACCAGTTTAGTCTGCATCAGCAAAGCTTAACTGCATACAACTGAAATTCCTTCATCAATACCTACCCATCATGCGAATGATACTGCAGTGTCATGAAATGTAAGAGTTGGAATGCGTAACTTGCAATGTGCCTGTCTGGGGTTTCTTTTTCTCTCACGCACCGCGATCAATCCAGGCCCAACCAGTGGATTTGATTTGTTGAGTCTGTGCACTTGGCTTTTCCAGGCAATGGGAAATTCCGATCTGATGGCCTAACAAGCTAGCCGTCAAGCTAGCTTGCGTCAAACCGACAGTTGCGCACTTGTCACAATGTGCAGCTGCTGGTGCTAGCGTCAGATTTTGAGGACAGTTGGAGGAGGGAGCTAATGTATAGGAACTAAGTGCACCAGATGTTTTTGGGAGTAGTCCCTGGTGAATGAAGAGGGCGGGAGGACTGAACAGATGTCAGCACCCCTCCTTTCTGCCTAACACTCTTGAACACACTGAAGGAATGCTAACTGTCAGCTGAGCACCTGGAGCTCTTCTCTCAGATGGACATCTTTATGACTCTTCTCATTGCAGACTTGATGAGTGGATTTGCCGACTTCTCTTCACCTGCTGCTTCTGCCGGACTTTCCGCGGGATCTGGTAGGATTCAAGGCTTCCTTTTAAGTGTGTGTTGTGCCTTTGTAGCTACTCCAGCATACTACTAGAATATTCAGAAGGAAAGCTGGCCATATGGCGCGTGCTACCTGCTCTGCATAACAAGAACAGACACACATCAGCTCCAGTTATGGATGACAAGGAGACAGGGACAGAGGAAGACAGAAGTGTGTGTGTGTGTGTGTGGGGGGTGGATGGAGAGACAACAAGCAGAATCAATTCAATTAAATTTTAAAATGTGGCATCAGTTATCACTGAGAATACAATCCGTAAAATCGGATTGAGCAAACTCTGACTCAACTGTTGATTTTGCCAGGACAGGTCTCATTTATTTGTCTCAGTTTACGCAAATAACTTTTTTTTCCCTTGCTCTTTCATCCTGCAGGCGCACCAGTCTCCAGCAACAATGGAGACTTTGGAGAGTGGAATGCATTCCCTGGTGGCCAGATGCCAGCCTCTGCTCAGCCTGTAGACACCAGTGGGAATGACCTTTTTGGAGCCATGAAAGCCAGTCCTGCTCCTGCTCCTGCCCCCGCCCCCGTCGCCACTGTGGGCTCCAGTTCATCCTCAGCGGATCTATTTGACTTGATGGGGCCAACTCAGACATTTACTTCCTCTCAGAGCCTCAACTTCAGCATGAATAGTACACAGAGCATGAACACCACAGCCCTGCCTCAGTCGAGGTCACAGGTATGCGTGGTTGCACTCAAACACCAACGTGTCCATTCTTAATAATTTATCAACATGCTTAGCATTACATGACATCGGTTTCATGCTGACATTTTGGGGGGAATTGCATTGACAAGAGTTGGGGTGCTGATGTGAGCAGTTAATGTTGCTTGACTGATGCGTACGATTCAAAATGGACCAGACAGCATGCCACGGAAAGAATACACAATATACTCAATCACAATAGTGTGATGACAAGAGCATCGCATGAGAAAATTCGTGCTATAATCGATAAATACTTTTTAACTACAACTTTGTGAAAGTAAAGCCTTTTGGCAATGGTTTAAAAAAAACTGAACAAAATGAAATAAGCTAATAGATACCTTAATGAAAACGAAACAAAACATGACGTGCAACATATTGATTTCGGAGAGCAATTTTGGAGCAGCAAACCTTTTCGCTCACTTCTTTGTGAAGTTTGGCATTGTACATTTACATATGTTCTTGCAAATCCCGAGCAGGGATAACTGTTATTCCGCATTGAGTACGAGGAGACATGATCTTTTGTGACATCTGCTGTCGGAATTACTAAAACAATGTTGCCTCTGGAGACGCATCATTTTGTCAGTAGGTTTTTTTGTTTTCTTTTAATCCTCTCCAACTCCAAAAACAAAAGAAACAACCTGATCAAGAGAAACGTGATAGTGAAGAAACAAAAGAGATAATTACTTCAACACAGTCATATGATCAAAGGTTATTATTATGCGCAGTACAAAGTCTACCTATGAGGAACTAAATAGGCAATGAGAAAGTGTATTCGTAGCTTGAGATGAAGGTAAATACATGATTGAATTATTTTTTTAATGAAAAACATTAACAGTAAAACATGAACACCCCTGGTACTCGATCGATCGATAGACCCTTTCCAAGAAATTAGAAGATCATAGAAAATGTATTTCCAGAATTCCATTCAAAAAGATGAAACATTGAAGATTGAACATTGATGCCCTGCAAAATGTGGGCGAATTTCTCCACAGTATTCAATTTGTTTCAAATTCCTAATTTTCTGGGTTTTATGAGCTGGAAACCCAAAATAATGTAAGAACAAACAAATACTTGAACTTTTTTAGCTGGTAGACCATTCCAAAAAATGACCCTAATCAGGTATGAATTTTGCGGAGTTGTAACATCCCATTTCCACAAGACTGCTACTGCGGCAAAACTGGGCAAAAACACTTTTTTTTGTGTGTGTGTGATGGTTCCACTGAAGTTGTCATGTCATAGCCAAGTAATAATAGTGCTGCATTACTAGCAAAGACGAGCTTGCTCAAGTAACGACCAATCGTGGCTCATCTTGCGAAAGTCTCATGACCAAACTTGGAAAAACAGAGCTACTGTGCTGTCATTGTTTTGATTGACAGCAAGTAGCAAAATAGCTGCCGCCCAAGAAGGCTAAAAACCGGTGAATTTTGCTGCTTAATTCATATTCCGCAAACGCAATATTAGTCAAAATGCTGTGTTTTGACTCCCGGGGGCTGTTGAGTTGAATTCCCCTTTCAAAAAAAAGTAGGCAACCGCTACTTCCTTAAAATGAATTGAGATCAGTTCTTGCACCTCCGGCTCTTTACCATCTCTTAGTACTATTGTGTATGTTACAGTGATTAATTTGTAGCATGGAATAATTCTCTCAAAACGAGTATAATTTTCTCTGCCAAGAACAAAGAGGAGACTTGTGTCATTAGATGACTGTTGCTCGTATCGTATCAAGATTACGATTTCTTTAGTGTTGTAAAATCCTGATGATTATTTATTTAATTATTTATGACAAAGGTCTTGGCGGAGCTCTTTGTGGTTAAGACTGCACTTTCAAGGTCCATTTTTATTGATGCTTTTGCCAGCCCCTACAGAGCATTGGGACGCCTCTACAACCGCAGACTGCTCAGCAGGGAGTCGTTTCTCAGGGCGCTGCAGCCAAAGCGTCGCTCCCTTCCACCTGGTCAGACCACTCGGTGAACATCAGCCTCGACTCGCTGGGACCCGGCATGCAGGCGCCCAAGCAGAGTCAACCCACCCTCAACACACTTCAACAAGGTAATGGAAAGACGTAGACATAAATTCTAACTCTGTTGACGTACTGCGGCTGTTTTTTTAAGCATCCCGTTAATAATACAGCGCAGTCTGCGATTGCATTCAACAAGGAATTAATTAGCATCTTTGTTGGTGGAACCACATGGTTCAACCTCAAGCTGAAAGGCTTATACACTCGCAAGTAGGCTAACAAGGAGGATGCTCGTAAATAAATAATCAGTCAGGTCATTAAGAATTTTGTCAATCTGGCAATCTTATGGTGATGTTGTCCTAAAGAATGTGGCAGCAAACAGTCAGGCTTGCAATGAATGTGATTTCATCAACAGTGGAACTGCCAATCTCTTCCAGAGATGAAGGGAGAGAAAAAAAATGGCATTTTAGCAGTCTTAAAATCACTGCTATTGGCAAAATGTATAAACAATTAAAACAAATGTCAGTAAAAAAGGGA
Source organism: Hippocampus mohnikei (assembly GCA_026261675.1). Classification (NCBI taxonomy): domain Eukaryota; kingdom Metazoa; phylum Chordata; class Actinopteri; order Syngnathiformes; family Syngnathidae; genus Hippocampus; species Hippocampus mohnikei. The sequence continues at coordinate 17,128,081 of JAKGUB010000557.1, read as the reverse complement.
AAGAGACATTCAATGCGCCACTGGGGGCTCCTCACGCTTTTCTTAGTAGCTGTGACTTTCCCCATTAAGATGATTCGATGTGCGATGGCAGTTGCTCTAAAGACGGCAAGTGAAACAGCTGACGCCGTTCTGCCTCTTTTAGCCGACGGAAGCTGGCAAATGCCTGGCTTGACATGGCCCAGCAGTCCTGCATCGGTACTTTACACACTATTCAGCAAGCGGGCAGAAAGCGGAAAAACATGACTGCCCTGGCAAGTGTGAAGGAAGCTTGACTTTCAAACCAAATCAATTTCATATCTTTGACAGTAAAATGCGGATGTTATGTTGATGGCTTACAGCTTGGAATATAAATATTGTTCAACATTTAGGTGTGTTGTCCATCTTCTTGTAAATCCCTTATCTTGAATAACGAGTTGCCACAAAGCGAAGTAAAAAAAAACTAAACTAAACAATGCGTGCAGACGCAGTTAATCTTTTGATGCTCACTTAACTGATGTTCAGCCGTTCTTGTCGAGCTGACATTCTGTACAATATGGTGATGCTGTCTAAGATATTTTTAATAATAAGCGATATTTATATTTTGCCATCAGCAAGCTCACTGAAAGTAATTGCCAACAAATTCAGACAAGAGATGCCCAACTGTGGAAATACGACAGAGCAACCTCAGTCATCATCTCCTGCTATCTCAATGATGGCGAGCAATTGAACCCGGCGGCCACGATGGAATCATGTTGATTGGATTCGTCAGCAATAATTTGCTGTGAAACAGAACTTGGATACTGTGGAACCTCAGTTCACTAATAAATTGCTTTATGAACCGAAGGACCACTGTGAGTTTGCGTGCGTGCTATGCGTGCCCCTAAAGAGCCCACTTAAATGTAACTTGTTGAATACATTGCAGGCAGCCAGGCCAATGCCAGCATGCTGTCACAGGGATTTTCGACCATGAGCCTTGGACCCTCGGCAGTCAGACCGCCTGTCAATGCTATGATGCACCCCAGTGCTGGAATGGGAATGGGGATGGCGCCCAACCCTGGAATGATGGTCATGGGGATGCCCCCCAACCAGGCAATGATGGGGATGTCAATGGCTTCCAACCAGGGCATGATGGGAATGGGCATGCACATGGGAGGGGTGACGATGGCGATGCCCGGCGCCATGGGAATGGGAATGAACCCGGCAATGGTTCAGCAGTCCAAACATGACAGTTTCGCTGACTTTGGGAACTTCGGGAAGTAATGAAGAAGAGCAGAGATGAGCCAAGAGGTCATTGATGAAGGATTGTTCTGAGCTTCAAACAAAGAGTACTTGAATCATGTCAACTCTCACTCTACCGACACCCTGCAATCTCTTTCTTTTAAGCAAATCTAAATGGATGTGTGTGTGTGTGTGTGTGTGTGTGTGTGTGTGTGTGTGTGTGTGTGTGTGTGTGTGTGTGTGTGTGTGTGTGTGTGTGTGTGTGTGTGTGTGTGTGTGTGTGTGTGTGTGTGTGTGTGTGTGCGCGCGCGCGAATGCATGCGTGTGCCGTTTGAACCAATGATCAACGCGGTCTTCGTACGGCTACTGTAAATTGTGTGCCTTGCTGGTCATGTCAGTTGTGTTTGCTTTTATGACCTCAATCAAATGGAATCAGCAGAATAGCAAAAATGGATGTATATAGATACATATATCTCGGTAGATGCATCACTTTTCGAGATGCCTCCTATTGAATGATGCTTGTGGTGAACATGATCAGCCATTTTAACTTTCAAGTTACCTCTCGTTTTGTCCTCTGTCTTCCTTTAACCTGTCAATTGAAATCTCCATCTCTTTCCTCAAAGCTAGAAAGAACTTTGATCTGCAGTGAGTTGAGTTGGCTGCTAACAGTTACGCCATCCACACAAAAGCGATTTGAATTAAGAGCACATTGTTACCTTCTCTCCGACATGCCACGATGACCTTTGGCTGCAAAAAACAGTTTCCCCACACCCAGACCACCCACCCTTTGTTACTGGTACAATGTTATGGCTCTTCTTGTTGCTGTACATATATAAATGACTTCTAAAGAAGAGTATGATCGCTTTGCATTTAAAGAAGATAATCAATACTTGGGGAATGTTGTTTTTCTTTCCCCCTCCCTCTCCCCCTCCCGAGTACAACCCAGAGTGCCTGCGAGACCTTTGCCTTTCCTCTTCTGTTCACTTCCATAAAGAAGACAATATGACCATGCAGTGTTGAAGGCAGCAACCACACCATGTACAAATAATGCCGGTTTGTACTCGTGCCTCAAGCCAAGTAAACTGTCAGTACACCAAGGCAGTTGTCTTAACTAGTTCACTCAAGCGGTTTGTTTGTCCCTTCGACATATTTACTTCCTCTCTTGTTGTGTCATTCTGTTAATGCAGATTATTTGCCGATTGCATCACATTTGCGTTGAACTTCTTATTTTCGCATTTAGAACAGCTCTCATGCAGTATTTGTCGCGTCGTGTTTATGCGTGTGCATTTCCCTTACGACTAAGCAGATGAGCAAGAGGACGAACTGTGGGGCCGATCTGTTGGTGTGTACATAGAAGGCACGGCTCCTCGCTGGATGGACCAAGTGCCTCCTGACCCTTGTAACTGTAACATTACATCAATCTTGGGTGCCTGTTTTTTTTTTTTTTGGCCAATGATGTTATAAATAATTCACACACCAGAGAATAAGGATGTGGATCCTGCAGCTTTGGAGGGCCTCGAGAGGTCTTGCACCGATGCGATGTAGCCTTTTATTATTGAAGTCTGGAGCATTACAATGACCAAAATCTGTTTTCTGTCATTAGTTTGTTTTATCCAGAGTTTTTTTTCTACTTTTGATCTTCTGTAAGTAAGAATCGGGTTGTTATAGAAACACTAGTATATGCAAATATCAAAAAGAAAGTCCTTGGAGAATTTTTGCATTATTCCCATTTTGATTTACACTGCAATATTGCTTATCTACAACATTAAACCGTTGATTGAAATGATGTAATGGTCTGTGTTATTTTGGTGCGTTTTGTCATTTGCATCATTAGAAAGCAGCACAAGTGGATTGTATTCAATGTAGAAATTACTTCATGTTAATGTCAACGTGATCAAAAGTGCAAGGCAAGTGAATACTCAAATCCCTGCCGTAGAAGCAGCGCTGAGAATTTGGGATAGTCATCTTCATAGTGACTACTTAATTGTTTGACATTTTTTGCCATGGCTCACTAATGGCAGCATTTACAGACCAAGCCAATTTCTGTTTTGTAATTGCAGTAGATGACGTCTCAAGTGCCATTTGCTATAGGACATCTTGTACAAGTTTGAATGTTGTGGACAAGATGACTGCAGAAAGTTTAGTTTTTATGACCACAGAACACCTGCCTGGGCTCAGAGGGAAAGTAAACACCAGGTATGTTTTATTATTTTTAATTTATTGAGAAAAGTCAGCTGGGAGAGGCTCCATCTTGCCCGCAACCCTGGTGAAAATAAAGTGGTTCGGATAATGAACGGATGGATGGACAACAAATTTCTTTCGTTTTTTTTGTTGGTTTTTTTTTTTTTTATAATTTTGGAGGACACATGAAGCGTTGACGAATTGTGGACGTGACTGTACGCCATAAAACGTTCAGTACATTGATTCTTTAACAACTCCTAAAAATACGTTCTGGTTTCAAATTAAGGCCACTGACCTACTTTCATTGCAATACGAATAAAATGTGAAAAATACACAAGAAATAGTGAGACAATGAGCAACCTCTGCCATGAAAAAAATACATCTTCCACGAGATGCAGTAAATTGTGCTTTTATGAGTAATGTGCCCATTAAAGAGTAAAAGCAATTCGAGACGTCAAGACAAATGACAGCTTTTGAGTGCCATCTGCAATCTCGACCATCGCAAACTCAATTATTCATAATGCATTTATGAAGTCCGCTGAGACCGCGCTGTCATTCCTGTTCAAACTAACTGGAAAAGCAACATCAAGAGACAAGCTGGAGATGGCGGCCTCGCCGGAAGTAACGGGTGTTTGCTGACACCTGCTGGATGGTGCGGGGACGCACTAATGGAGGTCTCGGAGGGGTGATGATTTACGGCCAATTTAATGGGTGGATGATACATGTGACACCAACGAACCAATTTCATTTTTGTTCGGCTCTGGCTAGAAGAAATAATATAAAACATTGCATGCTCAGTTACAGCCGTAATTATGTTTTTGTATTTGATTAGTATTTTTTTCTGTGGTTTAGTGTGTTTAATAAAATGTACTTTATTATTGGGACTTTACTACCGTGTCTGAGACGGACACATTCCAATTTACACACAGATTATGTTGCCAACACAGGAACATTCCTGTCGTAAATCGAAGACCCCTTACAAATTATTTGGCGATGGCTCGTGTGGCCTGTGGGCCATACGTGTTCCACTGCATTCTTTAATCTGGCCCACTGAGCATTTAAGCAAATGAGACTGCGGGCCCGCTAAATCTGAGGTCATATAAGGTTCAATTAAAATCCAATTTCATTCTAGTTATTTTATTAGACTCGTTATAATCTCTTTGAGGGAATTTCAATTTACACTGCCCACCTCATGAGCATGCTGGCATGCAAGAAGTGTGAGTGTGAATGGCCTCTTATGTTGGGAGAGCAGGGTCGGTTCCTTGCTGAATGGCAGGAAGCAGACCAGCCTCTCTCCAAAACCTAGTGGCCACTTTTACACTTCTCTGCAGAGGAAATTGGAATCGTGAATCCTCCAGGTCATTACAAATAAACTGCTATACTTCCACCAATGCTTACTATTATGCTCAGGAGGGGATCAACTCTCAATTCGCCCCCATGGCTGGTTTATGCGTGTCCGTGTGTGCAACACATGGACATATTATTTCATGCTGATGTAATCTAGGCCTGTGCATGACTGAGGTCTCATCTAGAAGACGGTGTGACATGTACTGTTAAAGGACACCAAAATGAACAAGCAACAAGCTTTAATTCCTTAACCACAAGGTGATTTCTTTGGAACACAATGCAAATCTTACATATCAACATAATATACAGTGTAAGCAACTCTGGGCAGAGATTTCTGCCAGCTCCTCAGCAGCATTTAATGCCTATGAATGCAGATGGTAACACAATGCTTTAGATGAAGTGGTACAAAAAGAAATACAGTCCGCAGCTGTCAGAGCGGTTGAGGGTTGATAAGGAGAACGTTTTCTCCCCTGATGAATAGCTGGTTGATGTGGCGAGTATGGACCTTGCCATACACCCTGCACTCTTTCTCTTGACCTGTCTTCGTCCCCTTCGGTGGCTCCGTTGGCTTGTCATCACTTCTCTGCCTGGCAGGGCGAGCGGATGAGGGTGCTGAAGTCACCTTCAGGTTTGAAGGCAGACACTGGCCACTTTCTCCAAGGACACAGTGTTTCGTTGTTGCTCCTTCACTTGCTGAGCTCTCCTGCAGCTTCAGCTTCTCAAAGAGCTAGGCAAAAATTTCAAACGCATTGGGATGAGTCAACATGTATGTAAAACATTCCCACAGTGTAAAATCCCAGAAATTATGCACGGATTATGCCTGGCCTATAATAAACACGCTTTCAAGAAGAACCCTCCTGTTCTGATTCCTCTTTGAAACTGGATCAAGGCAGTTGTCACAACCTATCGTCATGTTGCTCTTCTGTTTCTAGTACCGGGCATCTTAATTTTGTGGATGGCATTATGAAGCATGAAGACGATCAAATAATTTTAGTGGACAATGTAGGGCCAGGTGTCGGTTTCTTCGTCAGAGGTCTTAAAGCAGGATAACCCCAAAGCAGGCTTCAAAAAGCACACAGAAATAATTTCAGATAAAGCGTTGGAGATTCAAAAGCTGCTCCTCAAATGAAATCATTTTATTTGGAACCTTAACAACCCGGAGAACACCTGACTTCAGATTTCACAGTAGCTGGGAAGAGGCACCCTGTAAATCAGAGGACCTTGGAGCAGCTGGCAAAAATGTGCGCTGAAATTTCAGCAGACACTTGGAAGAAAATGGCATACCCGTGAAATAGTGAGGGCCTTCTCGTGGTAGAGGGCCTTCCCGATAAGAGGCTCTCTGTAGGTCTCATCAACGTCCACCATGGCCTAATGGCGAGACAACAATCAGCAACTGTCTCTAATCGCAATCACAATCACAAACGCATCCAAGCACTCACCAAATTCCAGAACTTGTCAAAGGCCACAACGAAGCCAGAGCACACACCCCTCAGTCCTTTGAAGGTCCTGATGTGAACTTTGACTCGTATCCTCTCCTCCACACATCTGTGTAGTTCGCCCAAAGGACTGCCTTTGCAAACTGCACGCAAAACAGATCTCAGGTTAACCTCAGCTGTGATATTTTGGAGTTAAGTGTGTTGGACAACCTCCTTGCCCGAGTGAGTGTTGGGAGATGAATTCAAATAAATAGGTAACGCATGTCGATTAGACTTCACGAGATCAGGGTTTTGGGGTCGATCAGCGATCAGAAGTTCTGATAAAGATGATAATCAGAAGATGGAACAATATGTGTACGTATTTAAATAACTTTTGTTTTTATTCTATGGTCAAGCTTCGCAGTCACGAATATACATTGGAAAAAATAATTTCACCCCCGCCCCCAAAAAAGGTGATAAAATTAAATATATCGTATGATCTTTTACATACATTTCAAATCTCCTTCTCTGACACTAAAAAATGTTATTAACAGCGATCTACTTGAAGTGTATTGTCAATGCTGTGTATTGGACGTACGGGTCATCCTTGTCAGCACATTTTTCTGAGGCTTGTGTCTCCGTGACTGCGGGGTTCGGCTGCTGCTACCCCCCTCGTCTTCCTCGTCCGCTGACTTCTTGGCCACCATGAGCTTCTTGAGCCTCTCGATGCGCTCCGGGTCGGCGACTCCTTTCATGGCCTTCAGCCGCTTTTTCTCCACATTCTCCGGCTTGGCTCTACCGCGGCCCCCCTTCAGGAAGCCCTCGTACTCGGCGACGTTGTTGAAACATTTTATGTTCGGAAACGGGAGCGGCACCGCGGGGGAGTATAGGGCCAGAAGTGGGTCGAACCTTTCAGAACACACGTCTATTTTAGAAGCGTCATCGTCTCTTGACACCGACGAGGCAAAAGAGCTGGAAGCAGATTCTTTTTCTTTAGGATCTGTCTTCTTTCGCCTGTCCCTCTCTTTCTCCTCCATGTTTGTTTGAAACAACCGCAAGCAGGCGAACGCGTACTGCATAGCATGATGGGAAATTGATCAACTCTGAAGTTACACAGTAAATTCACGCCACAAAATGTCAGCTTTGCTATAACTCAGTGTATTACAATTTTTATTTCACACGATAGAAGTATCGGCGTGAATTTTTTGTAATAGTCGTTGTTTGTAATCCGGAACTTTTTATAACCGTGTCCGTGTTCTCAGTACGACTGTACACACTGACGGACTAAATAGAACATGCGCCAGAAACGTCTTTCGTTATATTACATTCTTCAGTTTTTAAGATATTTATGAAATCCACTTTGACTGTCAAGATAAGACGGTGATCAGGAAATAACTCATAGTTTTGTTCATCGTTGGTCTGAAAGATTTCCATATTTCCAAGTGTGGTATGGTAAGCCTGTTTCCTTTCAGAGCACTGGTGACCACTGAGGAGTACATTGTCATTTTTGTTTTTTATTGTGTTATTATTTAGTTAGAATAAATACAAATGCGAATCGTATTGCATTGAACAAATGGATTGTGTTGTAATTAATTTAACACCATATTATGACATATTAACTTACATTTATTGCATTATATACCGTATACTGCGTATAAACAGTCATACAGTTACGCACTGAAAAGGTCAAATACATTGTATGCCGTCATCATTTTGTCCAGTTAGTCATATTATGGTTGAAACTACATATTACACCACTTATTAATGAATTTGGATCTGTTTTTGTTGCAGAGGCCGATTGATGCAGATTATAAATGTGTGCCGATTTCGCAACGGTGTCAAATCTCGTGTTATCAAGCCCCTGGCCTGTTTCTTTACTTCTTCTCGTACCATGGCCAAGAGCAAGTTTGAATATGTGCGTAACTTTGAAGTAGATGACACCTGTCTGAGAAACTGCTACATTGTCGTGAGGCTGGATGGGCGCAACTTCCACAAGTTAGTCTTCTTTTCTCAATGCACACCTCTGACCTTTGTGGGAAAGTAGATTTATGGTCCTATAGTCCAGAATCTTAGTATAATGTTGTGTTTCAGGTTTTCAGAGCAGCACAAGTTCACCAAACCTAATGACAACAGGGCCCTGGGCCTGATGACCCGCAGCGCCCGCTCGGTCATGGAGGAGCTTGAGGATATTATCATTGCCTATGGACAAAGTGATGAGTTTAGTTTTGTTTTCAAGAGGACCTCCAACTGGTTCAAGAGGAGAGCTAGGTAATTGTGTGTGTAATTATACTTGTGTTATTGTTACTGATGTTGCTGTTGTTGTTGTTCTGTGTCTGACCTAATTTCTCCTGGCAGCAAGCTGATGACCCATGTGGCCTCGCAGTTCTCATCCTCTTATGTCTTTTACTGGAAAGAGTTTTTTGGAGAGCAGCCTCTCCTCTACCCACCAGGATTTGATGGACGTGTGGTACTGTATCCTAGCAACCGCAACCTGAAAGACTATCTGAGCTGGAGGCAAGCAGACTGTAAGTACAGTATGTTACAACTATCATTACACCGATTATGATGGTGGTGAAGATGATGATGATGAAGGCGATGACGACGAACATGCCTGATGATGATGACGACCAAAGTATAAGTGTATTCGTTGTCTCTTGCAGGTCACATAAATAATTTGTACAACACAGTCTTTTGGACTCTTGTGCAGAAAGGTGAACTAACCACAGTTCAAGCAGAAGAGCGCTTAAAGGTGACCATTTAACACTTGGCATAGTGAATTCAGATCTGAGTTGTATTCATATTTACAGTCTATAGAATGAAGAGGGGCATCGGGTTCACGACAGAGTTCCTCTCTATTACTCAACAATGCCAATGCAGTGGTAAAGTCATGATTACAGTAACTATTTGAATTTAAATACTTTTAGGTCATTCAAGTAATCAATTGAAAAGCCGTTCCAAAAACTACATTGAAAAGCAATAGCTCTACTGTTGTGGCTTGGTTTGCACGCTTAAGGAGACCAAATTAGTTCATCCTGTGCTGTTCCTATCTGTGAAATGTGTCAACCAATGTGTCCGACCCACTGCGATTTCACTGCATCCGCGTACTAGCAGAGGATGGTGCGTGCCAACTTTCTCAATGCAATGTACCAATTTATGATGAAGAAACCTTGGTGCCATGAATTATTTTAGTATTTTTTGGAAGATATACACCAGCAAATATTTCTCCTCTGTAGTGGTCGGAAATTGGTGGATTTCAGTCTTCCAGTACCACATTGAAAAGTTTTTCTTTTTCTGCCACAAGATAGAGCTGATTATGTTTCTCGCAATCTACAGTTTTCTCAGAATTCTCGCAATTTCTGTAACCATCTGTATGCAATGAATAATCATTGATAGTTCATTTAAGAGTCTGACAACACGTGGCATGCTTTTGACAGTTTTAAACATGACAGAAAAAGTTATTGATGATGATGTATTACAATGTTTGGGGGAGGGGTTTCGATAGTTTTTACCTACAGCTGTACTCTTAGAAATTGAATTGTGTAGTTAGGCATTCAATATCCACCCTTTGTAGGCCTAATTTAATACAGTCTCTTTTCACATTTGTGTTGTCATACAGGGAACGTTAGCTGCTGACAAAAATGAAATCCTATTCTCAGAGTTTGACCTCAACTACAACAATGAAGCGGCCATCCATAGGAAAGGCACAACTCTTATCTGGGAAAAGGTCAGATGATATAATGCTCTTTTTATTGATTACTGCTTGAGATCTTTACAGTTTTGCTGTTTTCATGTTAAGGTACACCTCAAACATTATCGAATGTCATGTTCACTGAACATGGTGGCCAGCTATATTATTTTTTAAATCATTTTAAACGTATCAAATTAATTACCAATAAAATATTAACTTATCTGCTGCAAATGGCATACATATGTGAAGTATCCTTTTCAACGTTAAGACATTTTGTCATGATTCGGTTTGGGACCAACAGGTGGCACTGCAGGGCTCTCCCTGAGCTGCACACCTGTTGGTCGTTTAGCAATTAGTAGCTTAAAGGCGCGTTCCCACGTTGCAATTTGTGGCATAAGTTTTGTGGCAGGCAACACATTGCAACGTGTGAACCCCGAAGTTGGACAGACTTTTGTGGCATGCAACGTGTTGGATGCGTGTTGCATGAAATAGGACTTGCTCTATTTTCTTGCAACGTGTTGCATGAACCCGACCAATCAGAACGCGTTGCGTTATCACGTGACAAAAACATCACGTCGTTATGTAAACACGGAACGCGGAAGTATAATGGCGTCGACACAGAAATCCAAAAAAATCGAGCTCTCCCCGGGCGACACCGAAAGGTTCATTAATTATTAAAAGTTCAAAATTGGTGCGATCCATTCAAAGGAAATTTCTGAAATTATCGGGGTCCTCGGCCGCCAACTCCTGCATCAGAGCGTTGTAAGCGCCGAGTTCTTGCCGTCTCCCGATCCACGGTCGTACCCAAAACGACCGTTTGGGTTTTGGCTCCTCTAGCTCGGCTAGTAGACCGATAGCTGCCAGTTCGAGGAGATCATCGTCGCTGTCGTATTGACAATTAGCCGCCATAGTCGCAGAACGAAATATGTTGCTTAGCAACGTTAAACGCGCATTCGGAAAAATATTCTCGCGAGATTTAAAATTGTTTGCAACTGTTGCAACGTGGGAACACATTCGGTTTGCAACATCATATTTGCAATTTGTGTTATGCAACATGTTGCATAACACAAATTGCAACGTGGGAACGCGCCTTAAAAGGACTCCCTCCCGACCACTCAGGGTCGGGTCATTGTTGCTTTTGTTGCTTTTTGGCTACTGTCATGTTTGTTTGTTGCCGTTTGTTTGCTACTGTCATGTTTGTTTGTTTGCTGCCATCAGGTTTGTCATGTTTCGGTTACTGTTATGTTTTATCTTCAGTCATGATTTTTGTTTGCTACTTTGGACTTTGTTTTGGATTTAGTTTTCACTATGTTTTAATACAATTCGTCAAGTACACCCTGCTCCTCTCTCCTGCCTGCTTTTTGGGGTCCACCACCACCTCGCTACGTGACACATTTAATTACTCACTCTGAACTTAAATGAAAAAAGCATAATACAGCGGTGATTTGCATTGCACATGAGCTTCATGTATCTTTTTTGTAACAAGAACACTGTTATAGTATAAAAACAAAACACTCATACTCTAATAATAAGTGTTGAGTCGATGCCTGTGGTGAGTTCAGTGTTGCTGTCTTCACAGCCTTTTCTTGATGCAGTTTGGTAAATAACTGACATTTATTACCACAGTGCATCAACAAAGGTGGGTTAATTTCACATTTGATCTATTTGTATACTTGCAATTAAAAAAAAAAAAACAACAACTACCGTAAATTCCGGACTATAAGCCGCTATTTTTTTCCCAAACTTTCAACCCTACGGCTTATACAGTGATGCGGCCAATTTGTGTACTTTTTCTAACGGCCGCCAGGGGCGCTCAAGTAGAAAAGGTAAGATTAAGACCGGTGGAATATATGCGTCGAGGAAGACTGCAACTTCTTGTCTTGTGCATAAATTAAATTAGCGTGAACATACCCTCATCATGGAAAATGCAAAAAGAAAGGCATATGACGCACCGTCTTTCTTTGTAAATATGTTTACATGTTTTAATGTAGGCACATGCGGCTTATATACAGGTGCGGCTTGTGTATGTACAAAATTGGTTTTCCTCTAAAAATGTAGTGGGTGCGGCTTATAATCAGGTGCGCTCTATAGTGCGGAAATTACGGTAATTCCCATTGTATGTCCTCATAAAAATATTCATAGAGTGTAACCATTTACCTTTTTTATGTTGCAGCATGATGAAACTGTTACCAAACAAATAAAAGGAGTGAATGACGAGAGGAAGGACGTGCGTGTGACCCGGAGCAAGAAGATTGTGCAGGCCTACCACTGTGACATAATAGGAGAAGAGTTTTGGCAGCTACACTCAAACATTCTAGAAGACGATGGCTGCTAGTGTTGTGAAAAATAAACACACATCACGGTGGCTGCGAGAGTCTGTTTGGATCGGTTTATTTACTAAAAGTGGAAGTCAAGTCAGAAATGTTCTTTACAAGAACACGTTCCATGCGGCCCAGCTAGTCCGAACACGGTATTCGGATTAATATTGTGTTTCTGGATTGTGAATTAGGAAGCAAAATCCGCGCAATTATATCTATTTCAGGGTGGCGGTCATTGCGCCGCTTGCAGTCGACTGAAAATGACACTGCACGTGCAGTACTGTGCTTAACCTGAAGATGGCGCCACACCGACGGTTTGTGACCCAAGTTTCAACAAAGACTTAACGGGGGTAGGGAACTCCGGTTCCTCGAGAGCCATATGCTGCTTGTTTTAGATTTCTCTGTACTTCAACACGCCTGATTCAAATGATCAGCTCATCAGCAAACTCTGTAGAGGCCTGAAACGATCATGAACAATTGAATCAAATGTGTCGGAGGAGGGAGGCTATCTCAACCAGACAGGATATGGCTCTCGAGGAACCAGAGTTCCCAATCAGTGCACAAAAATGTCAAAATAATGACCAGGAGTTGTAGACAACATTAGTAGACACTTGTATATATTACATATACCGTATGCAACAAAATGAGAACTAGTTTTGAAATCAGAGGCCAGTAAAAAAAAACGCTGTTCAAATATTACACTTAATGTATTTTAATGATGAAAATTTTTTTTCGCAATATATCTCAACATCTTTGAAGACAGCCCTGCTAGAGGTGAGGAGAACATCTTCCTTCCGAACCGCTTGATCCTCACTAGGGTCGTGGGGGGTGCTGGAGCCTATCCCAGCTGTCTCCGGGCAGTAGGCAGGGGACACCCTGAATCGGTTGCCAGTCAATCGCAGGGCACACAGAGACGAACAACCATCCACACTCAGACCTAAGGGACAATTTAGAGTGCTCAATCAGCCTGCCACGCATGTCTTTGGAATGTGGGAGGAAACCGGAGCACCCGGAGAAAACCCACGCAAGCCCGGGGAGAACATGCAAACTCCACACAGGGAGGCCGGAGCTGGAATCAAACCGGGTACCTCTGCACTGTGAAGCCAACGTGCTAACCACTGGACTACAGGGCCGCCCTGTGAGGAGAACATGCATTTCCCAAATCCCGTTCCTGTTGTAGTTCAGAAATATTACCATGAAAGGTGCTGTTGCACAATGCAATCTCTGCATCAGTGAGCCACAGCACAAGAATAATATGTGTGTGTGGCGGGGGGTTATTCTAACAAATCACGGACACTATTGGATTAAGATTAAAAAAGAAAATATAAAGCACTGACTCTAGGACTAGAATTGAAAATATTTTTTTCTTCTGCCTTTTTTACTCTTCACATGACCACAAAAGTCACCTGCAGTCCAGGATTTTTTCTCTCACAGGGCTAAAGGGGGGCTTGACCGATACATGTTGGTCTAACAAAATAATTTCAAATATATAGTTTAGAAGATCAAATAAGATGCTGGAGGGGCTCAACTGAGCTACAAAGATTGTTGACAGGCATGTAGCACCGCTGCCCCGGTGGAGCCCCATCCCTGCCTGACTGCACGTCCATGTCAGGTGTGTGCATGTACAAAATTTGTGTCGTCAAACCATCATATTTGGACAGAACAAGGTCCTTAACTCAGCCCAAAATCAAGCTTGTGGTTCTGCTATTCACAGGGTTATTTTTTAACCACTCATCCACAGCTTCCCCAAAGACTAAAGCTACTTATAAACTGTATCATGCACTCACAACCAATCATTATTTTTTGCCAAAGACATTATACATTCTTCACACACCGCACTCAGTGTGCTTGAAGTACAGTACACACTAAAACGCTTGGCAGGAGTGCTCTGTCTTGTCTCACTGCCAGGACGCCATTTAGAGAAGTGAATGAATTTGTGGGCCTGCACTGCCATCTGTGCTAAGAATACCCTCACACACCCGGAGTACACTCGATCCCCCTGACATGTGCTCCGTGGCATATTTATCATTGCACTTCTAAATGACAATCTCGATATGAATGGCTGCGGCGGAGCGACCCGGCTGCATTTCATTTCTGTCATAATCTCACTACAGCAACTGTAAGTGCTTTATTTTGGGGTCAGGTGACTTCTCTCAAGCTCCTGTAGATGCCCCACAAATGCTTCAGATCTGTATGGCCAATGAATGAATGTTGCGCTGGTGTTCTTAAATAAAATAAAAAAGACCAACACAGCTGCGTTCAGGAGATTTCTCTTACGACACAACAAAACTCAACCCAGTTTCTGACCTCACAGTACACATTTCATTTAGCAGGTCATGTTGCAGCAAGTGGCTCACTTACTGTATTTAACGTCACTATGTGTTTACATTCGAGCCTGCTTTTGAAACTTGTTAGGAATACAGTATCATATTTCCTAAAGTAGTGGCCGGATGTTTATTTATTCATAGTGCTAGGTGTCCACTCACGGTATGGAATATTATTGTGCAACAAATTTTCGTACAGTAGTTCATTATATAATTGTCCTTATTTTGCAATGTTTTTTAAAATTGAACTATTAAAGGTACAGTGGTCTTTTTTTAATTTTACACAACACAGCAGGCCATAATAACCAAAATAATAATTTAACAGTGATTACTGTTAACGCGATATAAATTCAATGTATAATCCTGCTTTTTATATTGTACACTAATAGTGCAAGAGAGCAGTTCGCTTGACCACTGAGGGTGAATGAGCTGTCTATTGTTCAATGGCTAGGTTTAAAAACATTCTTTTTTAAAAACTGGTTTGACTTAGAAGAACATTTTGCAAGAACCCCAACAAAATGGGTAACTAATTTGCAAGAGATGAAGTTGTGGTCACAAATGAAAAACCGCGATATAGTTAAGCCACAAGAACCGCGAAGTAGCGAGGGAACACTATGCATGAACAACAGTACTGTCTCTCTCTCTCGGCATCTGTTCATCTCGGGAGACGATGGTATAGCGCGATCATGTACGATTACATTTTCTAGAGTGGCTGTACAACCCAACTCTAGAGTGGCAGTCTCTGAAGCAGCTGCTGCACACGAAAGAGGATTGTGGTAGTCATGATTTCGCAATGCGAGTTTGGCCAATAATATTGTGGGCTAAACTGCTTATAGTGGTTTGTGTGTGTGCGTGTGGGGGGAGGGGGGGGGGGGGGTGTCACTGTCCAGACAGTATAACTAATGATGTATTGTTGAATGTACGTACTAGTCTGGTCTTGCCCATACGCGCGCATGCGTGTGTACGCGCGTGTACTTGAAGGGGAGGGCTCAAGGAGAATGTCCATCATCTCTCAGAAGAGCGGCGCCTCCTCGCCGTGGCACACCGACGGAGAGTCTCCTTGCGTCGGATGTGAGCCATCCCAGCCAGCGCGTACATTGATGTCTCTCCCGTCCCAGTCCACCGGGGTCCTCTTGGGTTTAGGATGCGTCCTCCTCCTCCGCCTCTTCTCCATGGCGCGCCGTCCTCTCTCCTCTGCGTGTCCCTCATAGCGCTTCTTCACTGGGTTCAGCCGGCTGCGCAAGCCGCTGTTGGCCGCCGTGAGTCTCACTTGTTTACATCGATAATAGCTTTGTGAATATTCGTGCTTTTTCTTCAACGAAGCGTTCACTATTCGTTGCATGAAGGAGAGACGCTCACAACTGTGCACGAAGCAATCGATACTATAGCTTCTGTGTAGCCTTCAACAAACAGCTTTATGCTTTAAACGGGTCGGGTATTCATAAAAGTTGCATGATGGAAAATTGCTGTTTGGAAAAATGTACACTCACTGGTCACAACTAAAGGTAGATTTGCACAAATCCCAATAGGATAGAGTAACTAAAAAATACCAGTCTGCTGTTTTTGGTTGGGAAAACCACTATTTACATCCGTATCGAATTTCGCCTCTTTTGTGCAATCTACAATCTAATCCATCAGAGTGCAAACTCAACTGCGTTGAAATGTACTGTGACATCATTGAAGTGGTGCTTCATCTCACCAGGCAAAACCTAATGACCACTTTATACTTTTTCTTTATACCCAAACTCTCTCTCTCTCTCTCTCTCTCTCTCTCTCTCTCTCTCTCTCTCTCTCTCTCTCTCTCTCTCTCTCTCTCTCTCTCTCTCTCTCTCTCTCTCTCTCTCTCTATATATATATATATATATATATATACACACACACACACACACACACTTTTTGCCACAATAATTTTTGAGGGTTCCAATTTGGATGATGCTTGTAGTATTTCAATGAGTGCCCTGTAGGATGTTTCAGTAAATTCTCTCTGGTGTGCACAACAAGCTAAAATACAGTGGACTTAAACAATTATTGGTGCATATCAGGCCACTGGGCCACAATCACATTAACTAATTCATCTAATCAGTATGTCTGGTGCTATCATAAGTTTCAATTTTCTGCAGGAGAAAGCGGTGCGGCGAAGAGTTATGGGATCACCTATCCCGTATGGCTGCATCCTCGCAGGCACGGCAGGTCTGTCGACAGAGAGGTGAGTCGGTCTCACTCGGTTAACGTCACAAGATTATTAAAGACACAATGGCGCATTGTTTTTTGAGCTCTGAGTCTCTACTGTGTCTTCCCAGCATCCTGCCGAGGCTGAAGTTCTCATCTCAGCTGAGGGCCAGCAGCTGCTGCTGCATCTGGAGAGGAATCAGTGAGTCTTTTTTTCACTTGCATGGCAACTTTCTAGGCATGTATAGAGATGCTGAAATGATCCGGCCCCAATCGTCTTATTACTTGTTAATTGACGTGACAACCAACACACAAGTGCAATAGTGCATTTTATCCCAATAATACACTGTATGTATGCCTTTAGTTCTCCATTCCTTCACCTTCGCACATCCACACAAACAGAATTAACAAGTCATGACTCCAGTCTTTCCCCTGAAGGATTTACCCCCTATGTGGTCCCTCCCCAGCAGGTGGTCACACTCTAGCATTTCCTTCCGGGCATGGATGCTTCATCAATCACTTGATGGTGTAGCTACTGGATGTGGATTGAAACACACACACACACACACACACACACACACACACACACACACACACACACAAAGACAGCATGTCTCACTTGATTACATTATTCACTTACCGGCCAGAAAAGTTTTGAAACTCTTTTTGAGCAACTTCCCATCAGTTTTCAGGAACGTAAATTATTTCAGCATCTTACGAGCTGCACTTTAATTCGCTGAAGTTATAGACTTGATCATTGCAGAGAAATCATGTGGGGAATATGAGGATTAATGCAGAACAGGGGTCACAATGTTGTCTTTGCATGATATGTTTTGGCCTTGATGTGTTGGGCATGACACGAAAAAAAAAAGAAAAGATAAGAAATACATCACCAATACATCATCAGACAAGTCTTCATCTAAACAATGTTTGTTTTTGTGGTTGTAGTTTGCATCTGTCGCAGAGGTGTTCCTGATATTCTGAATATTGTATTGAGCCACATCAGAGGGGTTCAGTTGTCCTTAGTGCTCGACGGTGTCCAGACTCAATCCATTTATCTTCCCTTTTTGGTTTGTGTGTCTGCCTGATCTTATCTTTAAATGAAAGGCAGTGATTTGGTTAAAAGTTGTGTGTTGTGCGTGAATGATTGAGATCATTTGTATGGAAATGATCTTAATCATTCACAAAAAAAAAGTGGGTCCTCTTCAGACAGATTTTTTTCAATCCTATGTTACTCAGTTTTCATTGGTTCGTCGACATGTCAGTCATTACACTCAGCCCCAGTGATTGCTGGCTTTTCTCATTCACACTTAGTTTGTGTCAATCATGAAGCGAAGCAGTCAGGATTTCCTTCAGCGAGTTTAGTTACTTAAAGTAGAATATTAAGTCCAGCAGCTATATGTTTTTTGATAATTCTTTTAGGTATTGTTGAATATTAATCACTCATAATTTGAAGTATATAATTGAGCTTTTTAATTCTTCTTCATACTATGTTGAAACCAGTGGCGCTCTGATCGATCGGCCACCGATCATGGTCAGCCAATTATTGTGTATTGTGGAAAAGTACTTGATTGGCATCTGCCGATGAATGCCTTTCATTGCTGATCACAACAAAAAAAAAGAAAAAAACAATCGCCAGGAGATCATGCGTTGCAGTCTGCAGAGTAACTGAATCATATTAAATGTTTTCTTATTTTCTGCACTTTCAATTTAATATGATATCCTGTCTTTCTATCGTGAACATAATTGATATCACGCATGGATGCGATGGGAATCGGCAGCAGAACATCCTAATAGGAAACCCCCTGTTCGAAACGAGCCCATCCACCTTTCTTTTCTTCTCCTCCGACATTCCCCAGAGCTCCAAAGACAAACATGCATCTCCCGCTGGTTGACTGGTGTCCTGCTTTTTTTGACCTCACGCAGACGCGCCGCTCATGCTCACAGAATACATAAACAAGGCTTCAAGATGGCTACACTTGATGGATTTCAGGGTTAGGGATCAGACAGTAGGAGATGTCTTTCCTTTCCCGGTTCACATTATTTGTTTAGTCTGCTCAAAGGTCCGCCTGCAGACGCCTGCGCTCGCCTAATGACAAACACGCGGGCCGACCGACCGCACCATTTCGCCGCGCAGTAAAAGCCTGTAAATCGTCCTCTGCCAAGCATCGGCGTCCTGTCTACCCTCTCCTTGTGTGCAGTGATGTCATCTGATACGATGAGAGAATGCGACCCACTGACCCTAATGCATTACCCCGCATCCCCTTCTCTTCTCTTCACCCCCGCCCCCTCCTTCACCATCTCCAAAGTAGCTTCCCGCTGCTACCCCCCGCCTCCCTCCCAACAGAAGCTGAACCAAATCTTTGTCTTAGTGTCAAACAAGCCTAATTCAGCCAGCAATGTGCTCCTCAATCACAGCATCTGTCCTCATCCTGGACATCATCCAAACTCTGCAAAGTCCCCGAAGGCTGGCACATTTACTTGCCCGCTTTTTAATCGTCTTCATTTAAAAGGACTTGCGTCATCGAGCATCATAGAATTAAACTGAAAGGCTTTTAGATACGCCGCAGTTTGGACTCAGCAGTCAATCGGCGTAATGTGCTGTATGCCATGTCATGAGTTGCAGAACAAGTTGAGCCTCAGTTCAAGGGGTTTTGTAAGTTAAGGCTAAATGGAGAAATGCTTTTTTTATCCCCCCCCACCCCCAAACTGACTGTCTTCATCTTTCTCAGTCACTGTTCATTGTACGTAGTTTAGTTCCGATAATTGTGTTGTTGATTCTTCAACTCATCCTTGGTTCAGCTTCATGTTTGAGTGTATAACTACACTTGCAAAAATGAGCCTGATTAAATACACATATTTCCTCACACATGTATCTATTAATCGTCAAATTATTTTAGTTAAAAATGATAAAAAGGAAAAAAATATGTCCAACGGTTAATTTAAGCGATTTTAAAATGTATACATGTAGCTGCCAATTTTGAGAAAAACTGCTGCATCATTCCTGGTGAGACCAAGAACAAGCTCATTCTATCCATCTATCCATTTTCCCCTCTTCAAATAAAAATGACAAGTAATGTAACAAATAATGAATCAATTTGAATAAATAATACACACGCACATAGATCAGTCCTCATGAAATTACATTAAAAATGACAAAAATGACAAAATGCTAGTTTTTCATAACACCATTTGTTACGCAACTGTGGATGTAAAATACGTTTTCATATCGCTTTGCTCCTTATGGAGGAAAAAACTATATCCTCGACTATATTTTTACTGGCTTAGTTTTCACAGCAGTCAACCAATTTCTATTGCAACCAAACCTCAGTTAAACGTATGTGGATGATTGTGGCAAATACACTGTTTCACATTAAGATCCCAAGGTTAATTAAATTATCCTCCCAAGAAGTGATGGTATATTTTTATTTGAGGCGTATTGTGTCTCTTTGTCTTGCGTTGGCAGCTTTAACAGCCTGAACTATGGTGCAGATGCTTGCCATCCCAGAGGAGCAGTACAGAATCATAAATGTAGAGCGCAAGACGTTTTGTGTGATCATCCATCCTGTGTGATTATGAAAACAGCACCGGGCTCAAACCCAGTCAGTCGTCTATCATTTTGCCTAGAATTCTGAAACCATGAGTGATGGCAAATGTTACATGTGACCTGAGAGCATACTGGGAATATTTCACGGATATAACGGAAGCACTCATGAGCAAGGGGTTATACTGGGACGGGGACATCAGTGAGTTTCGTGACCACTAAAGCTTTGAAATTTCCTGGTTGTGCAAGCCATCTGTAAACGTCTGCTTTCTGTCTATTACCCGGACTTGCTTTGTGATTAGATCAACAGACAGCCATTGTTGGAAGGGCGTGTCTCTTTAATGGCTTCTGATTCACTAAGAGGAAAAAGAAAAATCCCTTCTTTACATCCTTTGTCTTTGATCAGCGAATGAAAGGATTTCTGGGAAAATGTGGTGGAACCTCTTTAGTTGAAGTCGCCTGATGTGCAATGCAAACAATTTTTTCATAAAATTAGTTTTGTTTTTTGTAACTTTAAGTCCAAACAATGATTCTTTTTAACACACTGGATTCTATTTTGGTCTACAGGCGCACATGTACTCGGCGTACAAACCGGCACATTTTCATTTTCGTGCTGGGTCAATTGTAGTTTACCATGTTTGGGAATTTAACAGATCACATTCCGTCATGCTGGCCATTCTGGCGGACCGAGGGAGTTTCCTTTTACATGCCCCTGGTGCTCCTGACAAATTGGTGACAGAGAGTTGACCAGACTGTAGACAAGGTAAAAGCAGGTCTAAGTAGTGGTGTAACGTGACTTTTGGTAAATTTGAGTGAGTGGTAGACAGACAGATTCTGAACTCCATGGACGTGTATGGTGGATGCCATTGTTGTCACACAAGGATCGGAAGGCCTGCATCACAGTGGCCATACATCACCCGAAAGAGATCCTTTTGCAGTTCCTTTCACTTTGCACCTGTCAAACCCCTGCAATGACTTCAGCATGTCTGTTTTGCGCATCTCTCCTGCTCTGAATTTAAAGGTCAAGTGTGAAATAATTTCAGAAAATCCCAAATCGAATCCAGCAGCAGTTCTCTGTCTATTCTCATTGCGTCATAGTTGCAGATGGTTTGATGGATATTCGCAAAACTATATGACCGGAGAAATAAGAACTGTGTTATTTGGAGAGGAAAAACAAGCAGCTGTTGAGCTGGAAACGTTACAAACAGGAAGAATGGGTTGATTGAGACAGCGATCTGGATGAGTTTAACATTCTTGGTGTAAATCATACGAAGACAGTCTGTTTTCGTATGCACACGGCTCATCATAAACCGGACATACTGCGAACGGTTTGCATACTGGCCATGTGCTTGCTCCAACATTACATTCAATAGTTGCAGTCAGAAGTTCATTTTCCATCCTTCCATTCATTCTCTGTACCGCTCATCTTCAACTCAGGTCGCACATGTGCTGACACCTATTCCAGTTGACTTTGGGTGCCCCCCCTCCCCTCCCCTCAAAAACACCCCCTCCAAAAAAAAAAAGGGAGGGAGGGAAGCACTTTAAAACGGTACGTGTTTGCTGCAATAGTGAACAGGCTGCAAAAGTGCGTCGCATGCCTCCGTGTCAGGCTGTTGCTCATCCTGGCGTGCGTGTGTATGTGCGTGCGCGATAAGGGGTCGATCGTGGGAGGTTGGTTGATCGAAAAGTCGATCTTCGGTCCAAAAACTTTGGGCATCCCTGCTCTATACTGTCACTTCCTTCAAGAAGATGACGAAGTTTGTCCGAACAGGGAGTTAAATAAAAAGTAGGTAAATAAAATTGGAATGTCTTCCCTCAGGCAGCTGTTGACCCCTGGATATCAGGAAATATGGTACACTCCGGATGGAAGTCGCAGATCCTTCTCTCCTGTCAACAAAGTAAGTTGTAAAACACTTTGGTGATGTTTCATGGCAGCAAATAATCATGTCATAGCTGACACGGAATTTTCCAGTTATATGGATGCCGATGAGGAACAACCAAGCATGGAGATGATTGTTCCTTAATGAGCTGCATGTTGATTTCGTTTTTTTGCTCTTCTAGAATCACTGTTTATACCACGGAGAGGTTGCAGGTGTAGACGGTTCCAGTGTGGCTCTCAGCACATGCTCAGGTCTCAGGTAAGTAAGAACTACCTCGACCACACCTGCTTCAGAGATACGTTACAATATTACAACATCATTATATTTGGACATGGATCACAATAGAATGCTTGATAGAGGGACATTGTGGTTAAATGTGGATATATTTTTTAAGCGTAAACTTGACAGATTTGAGCATTTTCCACTCAGGAATCAAAGCTGCAGCATAATGCCTTTTGACTTCCTGGATAATAGATATTGTCACTTATATCCCAATAAAACATATTACTTTAGAAATGCTTTTCCCCACCCGTGCAAATGTGTTACAACGCTCCCTGGATTTAAGTTAATTCATAAAAAGAAAAGATATCTTCGTAGAAAATCCTCTCCCTTTTCATCGTGAGCAAACAGGTCATAGGTGATGTGACCTGTTTGATGAGAAAAATAAATGGACCTCATATTCCCAACCTGGGTCACGAGAGCCCCCGTCTGGAGCCTGACCTGGAGATGGCGAGCACCTGATGGCCTGGGTGGCAACAGGCCGAATAGCCAACGTGGGCCTCAAATTCAAAATGAGAGAATTTTTACTTATTCACACAAGGCTTGCGGGTTTGCTGGAGCTGATCCCAGCTCACTCAGGGCAAGAGGCAGTGTGCACCCTGAACTGGTTGCCAGCCAATCGCAGGGCATGAATAGACAAATCAACCATTCACACTTCCATTATTACCTTGCGACAATGTAGAGTCTTCAATCAAACTACCATACATGTTTTTGGAATGTGGGAATAGACCAGAGTACCTGGAGAAAATCCATGGGGAGAACATGAAAATAACACGGGAAAGCCCGAGCTCAGATTTGAACCCATGACCTCTGCACTGCGAGGCGGGTGTTCCAGTCATCCACCCACCGTGCTGTATTCTTTTGAATATACAGTAGGGTGAAAACGTTCTGCAGTCATTGCAGAACGTTTGTATTTGTGTTTTACACACTGTCACAACTTCCTTGGTATTGGGGTTTATTAAAAAAAATAAATTGCTAAATAAACTGTAAACTATTGAAACTTGTCTTGTGACTTGTGCGGTGCAGTAGGTTTGGAGGTCTCAGCTTAGTCAGGGGATTCCATTTTTTTCTCTTGCTTTGGCTCCAATACCAGGCAGTCCGAGGCACAGGACAGAACACTTATCCATGTTTGTGAGAGTCTGTTGCTCTCCATTTAGATGAATAGATGAATTCTAATCAAGCTTCTCAGGCATTGCCGGACACATGGGTGGATGTCAGACCTCTCCAGATGTTTAGTGCAGCTGCTTGAGCTGCGGATGTATCTACAGTATGTATCTGACCGATTAAATTGATTTTGTTGTTGTGTTTTGTTTTTTATAGCCTCTAAACTTTAGTCGGGTCTAATCTGAATGGAAGCATACAGATGCTTGAAACAAAAATAAATAATCTGTTTTAAATAATGACTTCTGACCAGGACAGCAACAAATATCTTTCCATATATCTTGGAAATAAAATGTTCAAAGAAAACAACACTGAAATCTTGTACCAGGGATCAACAGCATTGCACACTATTGCCACTGTCTCAGGGCCAATAAACGAGACAAACCGGGGTAAAAAAGATATTTGTCTCCATTGTTACAGTTTCGGGTATAAATTAGTCTCGAGCAAACATTCTGTTTCCAAATCCTTTGTAAAAGAATGGACTAGCAACATAGATCCTTCATGATTTGCAACCGCTGGATGGAACTGTGAGCAGTGCCTTTTTTTTATTTCCCTCAGGGGTCTAATTTCTCTAAACGCGAGCGTCAGCTACCTCATTGAGCCTGTTTCTACGGATACGCCTCAGCACGCCGTTTTCCGAGCCGAGAGTTTCCATCTACCTCCCAGAAGCTGCCTGCAGCACTATAGTAACCGGGAGGCCCTTGGCACCTTCCTCCATGGGATGACATCAGCACAGAGCTTCAGGGTGAGTGTGAACTGGACTAGGTTTGAAAAAAATACTGCATATACTGACACTGGAGATTTATTTTGCATTATTATTATATATTTATATATATATTTTTTTAAATTATTTTGTAATCAATCTATGAAAGGAACGAAGAGACCTGAGTCAGAATATGAAATATGTGGAGCTACTGTTGGTAGCGGACAAGGCTGAGGTAAGAATGCTGTCATTGTTTGACTCGACATGTGCTTATTTAAAGCAAAAAAATGACACGAGGGGTAGTTATTGTTTTACTGGTTGTGTGCAATTAAATTACACAGACTGAAACCAGCTCTTGATTCAGTCACAGCAAGTTTGTCCACAGCCACACATCAAAATCTAATCGAACACAAGAGCTGTATGAACTTCCTGTGTATTGTTCATCTTAAAATCTTAAAATTTATGGGAAAAGTAATATACTTCGAATAAAATTGAATCGCATACATTATACACGGTAAGAAACTATCCAAAAATATTTTTGGTGTACAAATGAGGCCTTCTGAAAAGTCTTAGTCGGTGTTAAATGAATGAATCTGTCTGAATTTCTCTTTTTGAATGAAATCACTGAAATAAATACAATGTTCAATTTATTGAGCTGCGCCTGTATGTTATTACGCAAGACCTGCATCATGCTGGCAGCTATTTCCACGTTTCTAACCAATGTCATGGAACTAAATAGGATGCAGTGAATTCCGATCGACACCATTGCAAAAATAAAAAGAAAAAGAAAAAAATTCAGAAGGATAAAACTGTTCACAAAAAAAATACTTGATCTCTGAAAGTCTCAAAAACTGAACGTCATTATTATCTCTTTAAAGGCTGCGCGGATGCAGCTCTTGTATTTAGTCGAAACCGATCTGGAGTTTACAATTTCCTTTTGACACAGTAGCTCGAGGAGAAGAGCAATGTTTGACTGTGTTTCCTTTGCTGTTAACCAATGTGGTTTTCAGTTTGACAAACATGGGAGTAGTCTCGAGAAGACCCAACTGAAATTACTGGAAGCTGCCAACTTAGTTGACAAGGTAAGCGCTTTTGTGTAAATTGTAGCCACAACAAGTACCATTAGCATCTTTATAATCATTTCTCCTTTTGTCAATGCACCATATCCGCCCCCCCCCCTCTACACACACACACACACACACACACACACACACACACACACACACACACACACACACGCGCACAGTACTACAAGGCCTTAAGCATCCGAGTGGCGCTGATCGGTCTTGAGGTGTGGACCAACCAGGACTTGATCAATGTGTCCGACAACCCGCACAGCACCCTGGCGGCGTTCCTGTCATGGAGACGCAAACAGCTTCACACACTCCACAATGACAACGCTCAGCTCATCACGTCAGTGACCACCCGCTTGATTTTGATCATGAGAGTTGTAATCGTGATGACATAATGTTGTTGTTGTGCGATAACTTGAGATCTCACATGGTAGGAGTTTGAAGTCACGTTAGTTAGTTAGTACTGTAAGATGTCATTTGTGGGGCTGCCAGGTCCTGTACAATCTGGTTGTCGAACTAATGTGCACTTTGTGTCACCAGGGGAAAGTCATTCCAGGGTACCACCATTGGGTTGGCACCTCTCAAAGCCATGTGCTCTGAATACCAGTCAGGTGGCGTGAACACGGTGAGAAACTGAAAGCGCAATCTCGCCGAAATGTTTACGTACACTCACTGCCAACATTTCCTGTGCATGTCTGGACGGTACAGTGGATATAAAAAGTCGACACACCCCTGTTATAATACCAAGTTTTAGAGCAGGCAGTGGACTTCTATGCTCAAGGGCCACATTTCATTCTTAAAACAATACATAAATACAAAAATGCCTTTACAGCAGCTCCTATACTTTTTGTTCTTCTACTTTATTGCTTTCACAACTTTGCTGCTGTCAATTGGGACTTTCACCATTGTGAGACCCAGAAAAGTTTTATTATTATTATTATTATTATTATTATTATTATTAACTCAACTCAACTGTATTTATAGAGCACTTTCAAACAGATATTTATTAATTAAGAAATATTTGTTTATTTAAAATAAATAAAATAACTCGTAGTCACTACACCCAAGACATCATCTAAAATGACACATGAAGGTTTTGTGTCCCATTGGTGGGTTCCTACTTGAATTACTTTTTCCCCCCCTTATAGTCTTTTTTTTGGCAACATAATTTACTGTACATTTAAGAGTGTAATCTTGTAGCGACTGAACAGTTCAAAACATGAACTTCAAAATGTGTCTCTGCACCTGTGATTGTGGAAAAGGACCACTCAGAGTCAGCTGTTGGCGTCGCCGCCACAATGGCGCATGAGATGGGCCATAACTTCGGCATGAGTCATGACAGCGCTGGCTGCTGCCAGGCCAAAGCTGAGGATGGGGGTTGCATCATGGCAGCTGCTACAGGGTAGCTACACTCAACTTGTTGTCCTTTTTTTTTCTCGTTGTGGATTATACACTGCAAAGAAGTATCATGCAAACGTTTTAAGAATCAATTATATCAAAACCATATGTCTTTGTCTTTACAAAGAAAATGCTCAGTTTTGACTGAG
Source organism: Hippocampus mohnikei (assembly GCA_026261675.1). Taxonomy (NCBI): domain Eukaryota; kingdom Metazoa; phylum Chordata; class Actinopteri; order Syngnathiformes; family Syngnathidae; genus Hippocampus; species Hippocampus mohnikei. Next base: position 17,101,255 of record JAKGUB010000557.1, on the reverse strand, counting down.
ACTGTCACAGTACCGAAAGTAGCAATATGTTTATTTTGTCGGTTATAGTTTGAGTTGGGCAGCGTGACGGCCAAACAGCTGGCACGTCTGCATCTGAGGTCCTCGTCGGCCAGTTTTGTTTTGTTTCTGGGCATTTGGCTTCCTCCCACATTTCCAAAACGTGTGGTTCACTGAAGACTGTAACAGATTGTCCATAAGTATGAACGTGAGTTTGAATGGTTTGTCGAAATGTGATCTGCACTTGGCTGCTGCCCACCGTGGAGTCGAACAAGCACTGGTTTACCCACCACAACTCAACAGGATTACAGAAAATTGATAGATGGACAGATGATAAATTTTGTATCAGTTTATTTTGCTTGTTTTTGTCCCGCATTGATTGAAACGTCCCACCAAAACCTTCCTTTCAACTTCCTGCTATGTCAGCGGGCATCCAATCCTTAATTATTTTCGATCCCGTGTTGAATTTTTACCTTTGTCCCGGAATTCAACATACAGCAGCTTTTTTTTTAACACACACAGTAAACTCAGAGTAAACTAAAATAAAGTTGATAAATGGCACCTTTGAGTTGCCAGCTTACTACAAGAGCTGACCTAATTTTTCACTTTTATCAGTATTTTTCCAATGTTTTTGTCATTTAATGTTGATTGTACATTGTATGTACACATTGTGAATTATTTTCAGTATTTGTTTCTTTTTGTGTCACCTTCCTTTGGAGGAGAATTTCGGCGCTTGGTGGTTGCGCCTTTACGGCAGCATGTTTGCAACAGCACCGTTTTTGTTGAGGACATTTTTGATTTGTGCTGCAGCATGTCTTTATTCACGCGGCTACCACATGCACCCAATTTCACGGCGTCCATGTTGTGAAGGCCACTATTTCGAATTTATCGGAAAGTTAAACAGATTTCAATGCGATGCGCTGACTGACTGCAATCACACACAAACCCAAATAACAACGGCAATACTAAACACACAATTCCAGAAATAACTTTGTGACAGTGTTGATCAAAATTGAACATCATTATCTTTTTTGACGCAGCATGTATTGATACTTCTCTTGTGTTCCGTCTCATTTAATTGCACTGGTGTATCGACAAAAATGTCCTCTTGGTATGCAATTGTTTTCATACCGTACATCTCGTAGGCACCCGTTTCCACGTGTGTTCAACACGTGTAACATGCGGGAGCTGAAGAGCTACTTGAGCTCAGGAGGAGGAAAGTGTCTCTTCAACGAGCCAAACACCAGATCCATGTATGGAGGACAGCGCTGCGGCAATGGCTACCTGGAGGATGGGGAGGAATGCGACTGTGGAGAGGAAGAGGTCAGTGTGTTGGTATCAGTGCACTATTCGTTTATTTATATGATGAAAGGACTCACCAATTACTTCCAACACAGGAATGTACCAGTCCCTGCTGTAACGCAAACAACTGCACTTTAAAAGCTGGTGCTGAGTGCGCCCACGGTGTCTGTTGTCATAACTGCAAGGTATGATCCTCCGAAAAGATATCACGTGAGCAGTGTTCCATTGGCATCCAATCTTCCCTTCATGTTGTTAAAAGCTGAAGAGTCCGGGCGTGCTGTGTCGAGCTCCGTCGGGCCAGTGTGACCTGGCTGAATACTGCGATGGCAAGGCTGAGTCTTGCCCTGCTAACTTCTATTTGGTGGATGGCACATCGTGTGCGGATGGGAAGGCTTACTGTTACACTGGCATGTGCCTCACCCTGGAGCAACAGTGCCGCTCACTCTGGGGACGAGGTGAGTGACGCTTGTACAGAATACGGTAAAATACAGTTCAACTTTAGTGTCATGGTTACACACAAAAAAAAGAGGGCAAATCACATTATATACTGTAAATCAGGGGGGAAAAAAACAATATTGAACTGTAGACCTAGTGTATCAGAAGACATTGGTCTGAATATGAGTGTGAATGGTTGTCTCCACCATTCACTCATTGAAATAAATGATATGCACCTTTAAAACCGTCCCGAAGTCATTTGTCAGAGGAAACTATTCGATTTCGAAATTTTCAAGCAATCCATGAGTGATTCAAAAGTTCATTAGATGTCCGTTGTATGTGATTGATTGAATCACGATTAGGAAAGGAGCAAGTCGCCAGTTTGTATCGTGTTACATTAGCCCCCTCTCGTGGTTGATTGCAGCATTACTTGTCGTCGTTGCAAACATGCAGCCCAACCAAACAAGTTGTCACGGATCACCCCGTTGAGAACCCCCTTTTTCCAAATTATTGTGGCATGAGTAAGAGGCCGTTTTGTTCTTGTTATCATTGTTTTTATTATTATTATTATTATTATTAATATTATAAGTGGACTGACCACCAGTCAATCACAGGGCACAGACAGCAATTACCTTATGTTTTCTGGACTTTAGCTGATGACAAAAAAAATAGATCAATAAATCCACTAAAGGTTTAGTTAAAGAGAGAGAGAGAGAGAGAGAGAGAGAGAGAGAGAGAGAGAGAGAGAGAGAGAGACAGAGAGACAGAGAGAGAGAGAGAGAGAGAGAGAGAGAGAGAGAGAGAGAGAGAGAGAGAGAGAGAGAGAGAGAGAGAGAGAGAGAGAGAGAGAGTTTGGGTATAAAGACAAATTATTTCCGAGTACATGAAAAGCTGTTGAAGGTTGAAGCAGAGGTCAGATGTTAGCCTCACTGGCAAAGCCTCTGGATTTGTTGGAGGCTGGTGTCCAAGTTCACACCGCGACAGAACTTCCCTGGGGCGTCTTTGCTGTATCACAGGAGTCCCACACAGACCAGTGAGGGATGCCATCTGCTTTCCATCAGGGGGTGGAATAACACGCCGTGTGCATGGATGTGCGTGTGTCCTTTACAGATGGTCGCCCGGCCCACGATGTGTGTTTTAAGAAGGTCAATGAAGCTGGCGACATGTATGGCAACTGCGGTAAAGATCTGTTTGGGAAATACAGGAGCTGTCAGGACAGGTGAGGTATACATTACGCATATTGCACTAGGACAACTGTAAATGTGGCAATCATTTCATTTTTAAACAATTATATTTTCTGTATTATCCAAACTCAATAATTTAATGATACTCTTTCTTTATTTGTGGCAGAGATGCTAAATGCGGGAAGATCCAGTGTCTCTCTTCAGCTTCCAAGCCGATTGAGAGCAATGCAGTGCGCATTGAGACCACAGTGAGCGTGGGCAACAAGAGGGTGCAATGCATGGGAACACACGTTTACAAGCCTGGGCAGAGAGATGAAGAGGGGCAGGGTGACACTCTGGACCCAGGCCTCGTCATGACAGGCACCAAATGTGGAGATGACTCAGTAAGACTACAATAATATCATATCATTATGTATTGTCTGTCTTTTCACGTCACTGTTTGAGTTGTCAAAGCCCCTCCATAATGTTCATTGATCACTTTCAATAGATTTGCTTCAACGGCGAATGCCGTAACGCATCTTTCCTGAAAGCTGATGACTGCCATTCCAAATGTAATGGACATGGGGTGAGTTTTGTGTGATAAGTCAATTGGGGTACTTTTAAGGGACAAAAGTTTGAATAACTGAAGCCTGCTAAGACTCATTTCAGTTTTAAGTTCCGAATTTCTTAAGTAATGAAAAGGACTTGAATAGCGGTTGTCCGCTCTAATAGTATTCATGCTTCAGTTAACGCCATGTGTGTCTTCCGCAGAACCCCTCCCCCCTCAACCCCCCAGTAAAAACAGACAAAATAGCCCAACCATTACATCATCTGTCATTACCACGTCAACACTGCGATGGTGTTTTCAATCAGGGTTTAGTCACTGTGATCCATTTTGTACAAATGCAACTTCCTCATTTTATAATGTTGGTAAAATATTACAAGCTTTCCGGTTAATATAGTAGCAGTGTTTGACACAACATGTATTCAAATAAAATGAAGTCAAACAAGACTGATGGCCACTTTATTAAATAGTCACCATTTCAAATATTCCACGTGTTGAACTTTTTCAATTGGTCGAAATGAATAACCATAACTATTAAAGGTGATTTGAATAATTTTGAATGCAATTTTATTATACATTATATGATATTGTAATATTCTAATTAACCTTCATTCTTTATTTGTGGAAGATGCAAATTATTTACTGTCATTGAATATTATTAGGAACAACATTAAGAGAGACCAACTCTGTATTTTCTTGCACTGTCACTTCCTGTTGGTAACTATCCATGTGGCCCAATAATTTGCTTCTGCAGGCCTAAAATGTGGTACAACTGAAAGATTCTGACAGGTCATTGTGATGCAAAAACCCATGTCCTCATCTCTTGCCAGCTGTGTAACAACAACCACAACTGTCACTGTGAGAGTGGTTGGGCCCCGCCTTTGTGTAATCAGAGAGGGCCGGGCGGGAGTGTGGACAGCGGACCTGTCATCAGTCACAGTGAGACAACGTCTTTCAGCACATATCAATATTATTTATTTGGAACCACATGACTTTCACACGCTCTATTCCAACAGGCAACCTCCTTCCGGTGCTGCTGGTGCTTCCTCTGCTTTTCTTTGTCGGGTTGGCCGTTGGACTGTGGTGTTGCTATAAACACAAACTCCAGCCCCTTAAAACATCAGCTCCGCCACCCGCGCCGAGGTATTTAGTGCTGAAATTGCCGTAGTAAGTCTGTTTGCATTTGCTTGACTTGCCCAAACATTTTTGCGCATGTGTTTGTGTTCGGACCTTCAGTAGTTCAGTCCCAGTCGAAGCCAAGCCCCTGCATGCAGACGGTCATGTGAATGGTCACACCAACCCAACATTCTTGCTCAAGAAACAAGACTTGGAACAACAGGTAAAATCCAAAATGCCTTGATGTTGCTTTGATATTTTCAGAGGATGAAGTGGGCGTAAGTGGAAATGTGCATTTGAATATTGGTGGCAAGTGGTTATAGTGTCCTAACATTAAGCCTTTTCTCTATAGTGGACCTCTATTATGCCTAAAAAATCCAAAATACTGTGGTGATTGTTTGAATATTTTCAGAGGCTGACGTGGGAATACGTAGAGATGTTCATGTGACTGTACATTTTTTGACGTTGACCGTTTTAGACTGTCCCAGTTCATGCTCGGACTCGCTGTCTCCATCATCCTTTGACTCAGCCTCGTCAGCATTTTGAAACAGATGTAATGCTTTGCCTGCTATTTTTTATTTATTTTTTGACTATGGTGACTTTTCTCGAAAATCGATGCCGCCGCTGAAAAGTGTTTGCTATGGAAACCTGTCCCAGGAATGAGGACTCATAAATATTTTTATGTTTTTTGAAACAATAAAATGGCAAATGTTGACAGCGCACTTCCTCAGCATATAGTACAAAGCGATTTCAAGCGAGCTGTTAGTTCCTGCGATGCACCAGTATCGGAGTGATACAGACTCATTAATCTGGTCTCGCTGTCATTTCTGGCACTGGAAATGGATAACTGGTGCCGTCCAATCACTTTAAGTTCCTGGTGGGCGTAACGAATGTTCGCCAGAACCGATGGTGCATGACAAGCAATCAAATAAAAGCGCACTGTAGACTGTTAGCCCTTCCATGGTTAGCATGAATGCTACATGGCTTCTATTAGTAATAGTGTACACTCCTGCAGCTCATCAGTAAATGAGAAAAAAAGAGTAGCATCTACCTATAAACCAATGGGGCAAACCAAACTGTTTAAATGGGTTCCACCCTTAGCGTTTAAATTTGTGCGAGTAAGTGAGTGGGTGACACACGCTCGCGTGGCGGCAAGTAGGCTAACTCACAGAAGAGGCAACGAAGCATTGCGAGTACACGTGTAAATGGCCATTTATCAAATCCGGGAAAAAAAAACTATCGTGTACATTTTCTTCTGCTTGAGCGATAAGTCGATGTAGTCATTATCGTGACAAGTCAACTTGTAAGTCAAGGCACCACTGTCAGGTGAAGCTAGCTCAGCTGTTCGCGCGTGTGTGTGTGTGTGTGTGTGTGTGTGTGTGTGTGTGTGTGTGTGTGTGTGTGTGTGTGTGTGTGTGTGTGTGTGTGTGTGTGTGTGTGTGTGTGCGCGCTTGTGCGTGTGTGTGTGTTTCCACAGAGAAAGTCCTCTCCTCATCTGAGCCAAGCGTGTCCAACCCGGCCCAAACATGTTTCCGTGCGTCCTGTCGTGAATCCCCCACCTGTTCCGGTGTTGGCTTCACAACACAGTGAGTCTCGGAGTCTTATCCAGAGACAATCCTCACTGAGCAACGCTCATTTTAGACCTGAGCTGAGGAGAAAGCAAGCTCCTCTGCCACCTTCATCTGCACTTTCACGCTCCACATCCCGATCAGAGCCTCCCAACAGGCCTCCGCCACCTTGTCCTGGCAGCAGACCGGCAACGGTGAATAGTATTTGTTGGACTTACACAAAGCCGTGCATGAGTCATGAACAGCATGTCTTGTCGTTGTGACTTACAGCACCAATCAAGAGGCCAACTCGTCACCGCTGATGCACTGCTGATGGGAAAGGCTGCTTTGGCTCCATCTGTTGACCATAAAAAGCCAAACAGGTAACTGGTGAAGTTTTAGACTGCATTTACAATGTGTGGCTCTCGTGAACCAATTTTGAAAGTTTATTTTTTTTCCTTTTGTGGCGCAATTCGTTTTTACGTCATGGCAACATGAATAGAAAATATGCATGGAATCGGTTATCTTCAAATTGGATATGATTCAGATAGGTGCCAGTGCAAGTGGAATTTAAACGGACGGCTCAGGTGTACTCTGCAAACAGCATCTTGTCATCTCAAAATATATGGATTGATGACGTCATGTCAAACAACATAATCACCTTACAAAAAAAAACCTCCTTCTGTAACGTTGTAAATCTGAATGACAGTGAAAGCATAGGCACATAACGTATTTTTTAGCTTTTGGCTAATCTTGCTGATGGCAATTCCATTTGATTTCGAACTTTCCGCTTCTTCCTATGGAAATGTTTTCTTTTTAGTTCAAAACGGCTCACCTTAACTATTTCTGCACTGCGTTGGGACCAGAGCTAGCTGGGGAGATGGTTGTTTTATCTTTTGCCGAATTCTTTGTAGTGTATTCGATTAAATGACTTGCAAATCATTGTATTCTGTTATTATTTATGTTATTGTTTTAAAGACACTCTTCGTCTTATTGTCCCCCTCCTTACAGATCTTGAACCTCAGGGAGATATTGACCATGTAATCTAAGATACTTGACCCCCCCGGACCTGTTGACTGCATTTTATTTGTGCGGTGGCCAAGTGGAAACAAATGTGAATGATTTTATATGTAGGCAGTGTCAAGTCGCTGGAGTATTTATTTCCAAAGCAAAAAACAAAACAAAACATGAATGTTTACAGTTTAGATCAAAGATGGTGCCTCTAAAAGTGCATCGGCTATAAATGGATATCTTACATTAAGAGAATAGGCCAGTGATGAAATGTTAATGCTTCTTATTTGTGGGTAATATTGGGATTTTAACTGGACTCAAGGGGACCAGTCAGACGCCTTGGAGAAAAGATGCATGTTCATTTTGATGAGAGGCATGTCATAAGTGATCTGTTATTTCATTTTAAGGCCACTTTATATTTTACATGGGATTTTTTTTTCATAGCTTTATTTTAAGACCTTTGTACATACCGTAAATATTCTGTAAAATAATCTCTCACTAAACTCTACTGCCAGTGAGATTTTTGTTCTACCCCAAACCTTGGTGCCTAGCTAGAGCTTTATTTTTCATGTCTGCGAAACTTTCTTGAATTGCACCGTAATTCTAATGTAATCAAATGTGGAATCTGTGTAAATGAACATTCAATGTTGCTTGTCCTTCATGTGTGCATCATTGTTGATGGGAAGCATTGCAATTGGGAAGTGCCATGATGAATGTACTGTTCAAGATCAAGACTTTGGAAAGTAACTGGTGTTCTAATATCGATACAAGGCTGCCATATTGTGTCTTCTATGATCTATGCAAACTCAGGCACTGCAACATTGAATTTTCAACTGAAATTCAATAAAATATTTCATGTTTCACATTCTTTTTCACCTTTTGGAGGTTTTATTGGTCACAGTTCAAGAATAACACTGTTCAACACATTTTTCAACATCACCGTTCGAAATGATAGTTTTTTTTTGGTATGCTGATTCAGAATCTGTGCTCATATTTTTGTCGATTACATCAGGTTTTCATCATAATATTATAACAGTAATAAAATAATACATTTAATAAGATTATAATGAGCTGAGGTTTAAGTGCAGCAACAGGCACATTTTTTGTAGCTATTTTTGAAACCATCAAAAATCCATTTAGAGACGCATATAGCCATCCCTTTTTTAAATTTGCTGTTGAGCGGTATAATTATATTCATTCATCTTCCGAACCGCTTGATCCTCACTAGGGTCGCGGGGGGTGCTGGAGCCTATCCCAGCTGTCTTGGGGCAGTAGGCAGGGGACACCCTGAATCGGTTGCCAGCCAATCGCAGGGCACACAAAGACAAACAACCATCCACACCCACACTCACACCTCGGGACAATCTAAAGTGTTCGATCAGGCTGCCATGCATGTTTTTGGAATGTGGGAGGAAACATGCAAACTCCACACACGGAGGCCAAAGCTGGACTCCGCACTGTGAAGTCAACGTGCTAACCAATGGACTACCGGGCTTTTTCAAAGTAGACTGAATAAAAGGTTCATGTGGATGAAACACGATTGCTGCAAGTGGTTCACACAGCCACATCAGTACCGTAGTGTCTTTTACCGGGCTGCTCCCTGATTTATTCCAATCAAAATACCAGGAGCAGACCACACACACACACACACACACACACACACACACACACACACACACACACACACACACACACACACACACACACACACACACACTTACACATTTAAATATGTACCCCTCTATAGAAGTAATTTGACACTTGGGGACACTTGTCTGCACCAGCAGACAGGTTTAATTGCAAGCACCCCCTCCCGCTGACCACAATTAGTCTGACGAGCGTGTCACTTCCTGGAGTGATTCATATATAAGAAATGATGATTGGCTGAGGGATGAAACACCCCTGCCTTTTCTCGCAGCAGGGGGACACTGCCAGGCGGTAGTAAAGAGACGACCCAACCCCACCGAAAGACCTGATTAGGTTTTTGCCGATTAGATGTTGATTATCTCAACCTTTTTGAAACATTTTTTCTCTGATTAAAGCTTGATTATTTCATTCACCCTGTTCCTGATATCAACCTCACATCTGCTCCTGTAACATTTAAACATGTCTTCAAAATAAGATAGACCGCAGACAAAAAGTGCATGAAAATTACGGGCTTGGTGCGTGGGAATCTCCCGTTGAGATAAATCCGTATTTTAGGTTCGGATCCTGAAACTGTCTTTTAAATGTAGCCTTCTTTTTCCCGAAAGTCATAGGCTCCTCTTCTGTCTCCTGGCTGGGCCTTTTCCCCTTCCAAAAAAACTGCAAGACCTTTGTTTTTAACTCACTTTGCTAGCTCCTGGGTTTCATTTTAGCAGTAAACTATCGCGTGACCAAGAAGCCCCATCTTGATCTGCGTCAAGAGTGACTTACTGTAGACGGATGTAACAGAGAAAATAAAACATATTTCAGATTCCGAAATGAATAAAACGGAAGTAATGTAAGTTACCGTATTGGCCCGAATATAAGACTGTCCTGATTATAAGACGACCCCCTCTTTTTCAAGACTCAAGTTTGAAAAAATACTTTTTCAACACCAAATTAATTTTTATACAGAAAATAATTACAGTACATATGAAACAAATGATTATAACAGTATATTTGAGAGTAAAATCATGTTATTTTGCCTCATTCAAATCTAAAGTGCAATCACATTCGTAAATGAATAGCTTCTGGTTTTTGAAATTACATCATAACTTCTCCTGAGCTGCCAGTTAACCTGGCTGATCTTCGACCCACTTTTCTCCAGATTGTCACTACGTTTCTCCATTTTCTGTTATCTCTTCTATTTTCTTCTCTTTTCCTTCTTACCGCAATTTTTTATTTTTCTTCGTCGTGTTACTGCTATTTTTATTTTTATTTTTATTCTTCGTGCAGGGTTTCACTTTGGTCTGGGGAGTCAAGTTCAGCATTCGCTTCATTAATATCTGGCGCCATCTAGCGTTATGAATGGGTATAATGTCTAGACCCCGAATATAATACGACCTCCACTTTTTCAGTGTTATTTCAATGAAAAAAATTATCTTATATTCAAGCCAAAACGGTACAGTATTTATCCTTTTTATGTATGTGGCCCAGTACCAAATGGCCCACGGACAGGTACCAGTCTGCGGCCTGGGGGGTTGGGGACCCCTGCTATAGACTAATGGGGCGCAGACACTGTTGTACTGTACTGTTGTATTATTACCCTTTGGACATCAGCGAATCTGGCCAACATTAAATGCATTTCTTCTTGCCCTCAGTGTTTATGGCCAGGTCTCCGCTCCAGGGAGTGAAGGTGGCTTATATCGTTGGGTATTGCTCTCATTGAGGTGCTTGCTTCAGGCAAAGAAAGGTCAACATCAATGATTAATGAGAGGCAAAATGTCACAAGCAGGCGAGGCTGTAGAAACATGTATTCTGGGTGGACTTTTCGACAATGCTGAAAACATTTTGCTGGCAGCATAAAAATGTAAAAAATAAACCATCCTCCATCTCAGATCATACCTGACAGCTCTCATTCTTAGCATTTATAGATTTTTTTGTTTGTTTGTTTGTTTGTTTGTTTTTTTGCAACAGCTCTCATTAGCTACATGCAGATCAATGAGGAGCAGAGAACTCCATCTGAGTTCAGAGGAAAAGCCCCAATTAGAAAGCCCAACGGATGCCCTTATAAAAATATATTTAATGAACTGATGTCAGCGGGGGATCAGCCGCTCATTTATGACCCAGCTAGTGTGTCACCTAGAGAGTTTGACAGACGTGACCTATCAGGCACACTCATTAAGGATGACTTTATTCTAAATGCTGGTCACTTGTACATACATAAATGCAAATACAACATGCCTGGAATCACAGAACCTCCACAAGCGCAATACATTGCAAAATACTACTCCGACTAATGACTATTAACATCCAACAGTAGCAAAGTCAATACCGGACAGAACAAACTAACATTTTTTTCTCTGTGCATTCTTCAAAAAAGCTGCACTTTAATAACAGCTTTCATTGCGGGCAAATTACACACGAGGTCTATTGTACAGTTAAGCCCTGAATCAATATTTTTATTTGTTGAATGGATATCTTTCAGCTGGGTACAAGAAAGTGGCAAAAGACTCAGTTGAATTAAAACAGGACCTGATCTGAACAATTGTGGGCTTAACTGTCTACTTTACACGCAGTTTTACATTTTTCAAGCAAACAATGAAAAGGATGTGTTTTGCAGATAGTACTAAGGTACATTTAGTTATCTCCAAAAGATGAGCACAGAATTCAATTCATGAAAAGAATGAAAGTGTTGCAGGGATCATTCTGAGGGATAGCTGGTTATTAATTTCTCTCCTGGTGGTCCTGATGCTCCCACGGCACCGGATCGTTTTCATCCAAATGTGATCCGGACTCCCTCTCGTGCCAGAACTGCTCCACGTCAGGCAAGACGAGCCCATCTTTGTCGACGTCGCCTCCTCTGCCTGTGCCGTGCTCCAGCTGCTCATCTCTGCTGGTTCCCGGCTTGGTGCTTGATGATCCGAGACTCCTGTCGCCCCTCGGCTGGCCGGACAACTCCGGTCTGGGACAAGGTGACTGGAGCGAGGTGGGTTTGTGAGGTCCGGGTTTGATCTTGGAAGGAGGTTGCTTGCGCAGGGTGAGGCGTCTCCACAGGCCACGGTAGCCCTCCCGGAACTCTTCTGAGAGGGACAGCACGATGAGAGGGTTGACGAGCGACAGCGACAAGGTGAGCATCTGAGCCGAGAGGGTGATGAGAAGAGGCGGGGAAGATATGGAGCTCTTCGATCCACGGGCTGCCGAGTGGCGCTCCCAAACCCACACCACCCACTGCGGCAGCCAGAGGATGGCAGTGGCTAAGGTGAGATTGAAGAGCATCAAGGTGAGCTTCCTGGACCTGATCTGTGTGCGCAGATTCTGAGTCTTACTGGAGCGGCGCTGGCATTGGCCGTAAGCCTTCCAGAAGTACATGAGGGAAAAGCTGAGGGGGGCGCAGTAGACACCCAGCGGGTAAGCCTTTATGTACACAGACATGAAGTCCCATGCTTCGGGGGGGACCCGCAGCACACACATGAGCCCGTGTAGCCCCTGTTGCAGCCTGGCAAAGAGCCAATGAGGGATAGGAGCGGCACAAGCCGACAGCCAGATGAAGAACAGTGCCACCAGGATGGAACTCAGGCGGATGCTCACCTGCTTGGTCGGGTTGGACACGTAGTGGTAGCAGGCTTTGGCCATGACAGCCACCGAGAAACTCTTGGCCGCCATGCACGAGTGTAAGAACCAGTCGGACGTCTTGCACACGACCCAGCCCAGCGTCCAGCTGGCTTTGGAGTAGGAGGCGGCCCTGAAGGGCACGCTGAAGAGCAGCACCAGGCCGTCGGCGAACGTCAGGTTGAAGATGAGTGAGTTGATGAGAGACAGTTTGCCTTTGTGGGCATTGGACAACAAGATGGCCATGGCGGTTAAATTACAAGCCAAACCTAGGACGCAAATGATGCCCAGGACCGCCGGCACCAGAACCCTCAGCTCTCCGGGGTCCAAATGTTGGAAGGAGCCGCCATCGTTAAACGACCACTTGCTTAAGGAGCTGTTCATCACCGTCGAATTGTTCCCGGACAGTTTGTTCATCTCTTCCCTCCCCCCCCAAAAAAGAGACAAAGTGAAAATAGTTTTAACTGACAAAAAGAAAGCAAGAAAAATTAGCCTGTATTTATGATTATTATTTCAATTGAATGTTGTTGTATCGATCGGCAGTGATCTCAGGGGAGCGGCTGCCTGTCTGTGGATTTATTCCAAGAAACGATTGTGCAGCTTGGGTGGCGACTTATAAAGATGCTGTTTGATTGGCAGCTGGTGCCCAGCTGAGAAAAAGCAGTCGACGTGGCTCTCACGGGGCCAATTAAGGAGCCCACACAGCGGTGGGGACCATTTCACACGACTTGACACATAGTGGTGAGGATTATTCCTGAACTCAATCAATTCTATTTCAGTTTTTATTTCATTTCAAGACAAATAAACTATTTCAAGACAAAATAACATACATGTAGTATGATGTCCAAATGTGAAAATACTGCTGTGTCCCTTTTAGCCAATAAATGTCCATCAAACTTTTGCTAATCCACAATTTATTATTAAAGAATATATTAATATATTACAAATTAAAATTCCCATAAATATTTCTCACCACCTTAAATAAGGACCCCATTTTTCGTTTTACATTTAAAAGAATGATTGTCATTATATCCGTTATGTCCACATGGGGGCGCCCTCACCTACTTATCGATAGAAACAGAATCACACCTTGGTTTGAATTTGCACATCTTTATTACTTATTTTTTAATCAAAGAAAAGTCCAGTGAGCATAAAGACGCCATGGTCATTCGTATTATTACATTCTGAGCTATAAAAGTTCACAAATCAAGGTCGTACTGTTTAAAGGAAGCATATGTACAGTTATGAATTCCCTGATTTCACAGAGTTTTTGCTTAGACCTTTTTTATTGAGTGCTTACCTCAGTGGACGCTGGTTCTGAACACAAAACCTCCGACAGGTGCTAAAATCAACCCTGCAACGTGAGACCACACTCCACCAACAGGCATGGACAAACAATCTGAGATGAAAACATCATTGAGGAAAGCAAGTACGAGCCCACCGAATGCTTCAGACGGTCTGTCGAAGTTCAATGATCGAAATGTCATCGGCTTACGTCACATGCAACATTTTAGAATTGCAATTTGTCTCTTGAAGGGGACATAGGTAATGGAAATGTATTCTTTAATTTGTGCCTGTGCACCCCATACACACAGAACATACAGCTGCCTCCACAAATTGAAGCCCAGAGTACCCCCCCTTGGGGAAGGACTCTGCTTCCCCAAGTAGAAGAAAGCACACACACACTCTCCCCAAAGCCTTATTCGTTGCAAGACTAAAAACTTCCTAAAAACTGCCTGATTTTAGCAAGATAGGGTGTGAAATGTGTGCTGTAATTCTTGATTCTTGCGGTATTTGGTCGAAACCAGACACATTATTTGGTCACCTGGCAACTGGTAAAATTTATGAAAAAATGTATTTTATGTCTCCTTTCAATGGAAATTGCAAACTTTTTTTATGTACAGTTCATCAAATTGTTGCTTTCAGTTGAAACGGGGGTGTGAGCTGGCTTTCCCGTGTCACTTGTAAAGAGATCTCACATTGCAGACAGGCTTGTGATGTCATCATCATTCTTGTTGCCTCAAGCATTGCTTCACCTTAAAACGATTTTTGTTCGGTTCATAACAGACAGACGGGAGAGAACCTTCCCTCCTCCCAACCCCCGAAACATTTACACTCCCCACTCCCTTGCCCCCAATCCTCACACCCTCTACTTTGAACCCCCACATACCAAAAGAAGGCACCACAGCAGCTAAACAGACTCATTGACCAGTATTAAATAAAATCATTAAAAACAGCCTCATTCACGTCACAGACTAAAGTAGAAAGACTGACGGCAGGCAGAAAACGGTCTTTTTTTTCCCCCCTGCCCTTTGAATTTGCAGCAGTTGGCTGTGCCGTCCAAACTGATGCCTCACATGCACCGCAGCAGATAGATGGAGAGAGGGCGCTCTGGCTACATGACAAAGAGTCACCACCACCCGTGCTCTGTCTTGCTCATTGCATTGCCCCCTCTTTTGTCTCTAGCGTCTTGCTACATCTTGCTGCTCATGCAGCTGTAATCTTGTTGCGAAGGGTTCTCTTCTGTCCATGTGAGCATGGCTAAATAAATTAAATGACCAGAAACCAAGATTGTCCCTCAAGATTCCAGAATTGGACGTCCACTTCCGGGAAAACACTGCACATTCTCAGTGGGAGCATCAAGTCCGCAGCGACAAGCCCCAGTGAGGTGCTGGGTGTACATCAGGACTCCATAATTGTTTCTCTGTCATCCTAATGCCCCTGTTCTGTCTGTAAGCTTTAATTGACCTTGTCTTGGAAGATGTAAAGGTTATTGGTGGCCGCCACGGCAATGATGTTCTCGTGCGGGTGCCACGTGGTGTGAAGGATCTTCTTACTGAAGTCTAAGCTGTCCACGCTGATCTCATCCTTTCTGCGTTTGCCGCCCACGCACACCTGCAGAACAGCACCGCCGATCAGGGAGGAGTAATTTTACAGCCTTTGCATACACCGAGCAAGCCGCAACATTATCACCACTTGCACATTATGATTACATACAACACAGAGGAGTATCGAAAGCCCACTTTTTAAAAAATAATCATGCTTTATTCTTACTGACAATATCAGAGCGGTACAGTGACACCTCTATTTAACATGTTCCAATCCGAGAGACCAAATAAAATACATGAAAAAAAGACCCATAGATGGGAGCAATGCCCCAAGGTATGTTATTTTCCACAGCCAGTAGCTACTTGTAAGGCAGTGTGGTTCTCAAAGTCAGGAAGAACTTGTGATACGCAGCCTCTCTGTACGTGAAAGAATCGCTGAATTCATTAAACATTTGAAACACACAAAGTACATTCCAAAAAAATTGAATCTCGAGTGTTTGAAAATTTCATATTTTACTCACACTTTTTTAAAGAGTTCAGTTGTACAAATAGAAAATTATTTCTCCTACAAAACTTCAATAATTATTGTCCCCATTTCCCAAATGCTTAG
Source organism: Hippocampus mohnikei (assembly GCA_026261675.1). NCBI lineage: Eukaryota > Metazoa > Chordata > Actinopteri > Syngnathiformes > Syngnathidae > Hippocampus > Hippocampus mohnikei. The sequence continues at coordinate 17,085,446 of JAKGUB010000557.1, read as the reverse complement.
TGAGTGCTGTTAAAAGGAAAGATGATGTAACACACGACACGGTCCCAGCTTCCTTTTTTTCCATTTTATTTTTTTAACATGCTACAGGTATTAAATTGCAAATTGAGTGAATCTGAATAAAAAATGAATTAATCTGATTGAGCATGAAATATCTCATCATTGTAGATTGAAAATCGGTAAGAACATTGGTGTCAAACATAAGGTCCGTGGGTTGGAACCGGCCCCCTGAGGAATTCGATCAGGCACGCAGGATAATTTAAAAGTGAAAAAATGCATAAATGACACGGAATCAATATTTTTAATAAAATGCAATTCATGGATTATCCGCTGTATCCTCTTTGGTTTGTAAAGTGTAGGCAGTGATTAAATTTAGATTTTACATGCACATGTGTAAATGGTTTAAAAATTCCTTTCTTTATAAATCTCAGCCCACTTGACATCTACCGAGGCCGTATGTGGCCCACAGTGTGAAATGGGTTTGACATCCCTCGGTTAGAAGGATGAACCCTGTAACCCAATAACATGATACGCTGTCCACTGTAGTAACCACTGTCCCTGAAAGGGTTAAAATCCTTCTATAATTTCTTTAATTTACGTTTTACAAAACCTCCCAACTTCATTGGAATAAGGGTTTGTTGAACAGATTGCGACTTGGAAGGTTCCACTGCATGCGTATTGTTTTGAAAAGAGTACGTGTGAGGTGCTGCTTGTACCTTGCGAGGTTTAAGAATGGCTCTTGGCTTGCTGTTTTCTCTGGATGCTTCCAGCGTGACATCCCGTTTGGTGTTCCGGTCAAACATTCGGAAAAAGTTGTTATAGGAGCCGGTCATTATTACGCTGAGTTAGGGAGGAGAGGGAGGGAGAATAGAGTGTTATTGGGATTTACAGTCTGATGGGAGGTGAATTTCTGCATGAAGGGAATCTCACCTGTCTGATCCATTCCAGACACACTCAAACTTGTCAAAGATGCAGTCGTTCTCATAGAGGGAGCAAAGTTTGCCCCGCAGGTAGTCATGAACCTGGTAAATAAACACAAAAAACAGGAGTCGCAAGATAGTCTCTGTGTTCAAGCCCTGATTATAAAATGACACGTGAGGGCTTGTATCAGAGATGCACATCTGACCTTTGTAGCAGCCCAATTTGCCTCAAAATCGCTCAAAAAACCCCATAATGCCGGCACACCGACACAACTGAAGATTTTTACTTAGGATATTGGAAGAATATGAAAGACTGTCAAATGTCCCCGTGGAGAAGCGATTCATTTTGGGCTAATTGTGCACACAGTAATACTTCCTTGATATAAGATACTGTTCTATGTCTTTTTTTCCCTGTCTTATTATTTCCAAACCATTCATTCATTCATTTTCCGAACCGCTTCATCCTCACTAGGGTCACGGGAGGTGCTGGAGCCTATCGCAGCTGTCTTCGGGCAGTAGGCGGGGGAAACCCTGAACTGTTTGCCAGCCAATCGCAGGGCACACAGAGACAAACAACCACCGACACCCACACTCACACCTAGGGGCAATTTAGAGTGTCCAATCAGCCTGCCATGCATGTTTTTGGAATGTGGGAGGAAACCAGAGTACCCGGAGAAAACCCACGCAGGCCCGGGGAGAACATGCAAACTCCACACAGGCACTGTGAGGTCGACGCGCTAACCACTGGACCACCGGGCCGCCTAGATTGAAAAGCAAGCGTTCTATTTTGTCCCACTTGTACTTTTGTGTTCAGGTCAACTTGTTGAATTATGACCACACTTTTCCAGAGCGCTGCCTCCAAAGTGGACAACCAAACACCCATAAACTGCATGTGCACACCCTCGACATCCGGCTAATCCCTGCAGACCCGGTCACGAGGGCGATACGGGCTGCAGGTGGAGAGGAAATTGGGCTGAGAAATCCCTTGAGCCCTACGGACGTCTTATCAATCATGATCTGCCCTCAGATAGCTTCCCCCTTGATCGGGCAGTGTGGAAGTGACCCGTGTGACCGGCCACAGTGGGAGGTTTTGCCCTTTAGTTTGATTCAGTAACATCGCAATCTGTCTTCTCACAGGACAGGGGTTCAATAAGCAGTCTCGGCTTGATCACTAAATAGGGCACGCTCGCAGGGTGACAGTGAAGCGGGATTATGCCGATGAGTCTAAAATCAATATGCGTTGATTGCATTTCCTTGCAACATTGAGATGGTTGTACTCGTGCATACCTGGTACGTCTCGAGCGGCTTGTTCTCCATTTGCAGGTCCCACACCTTCACGGTGAGGTAGTCCCTCGTCATCAAGTGGCGACCGTTGTGGCTGAACTTCACGTCGGAGATGGATGAGATGATTTCGGAGAAAAAGGAACGAGTGGCGGGATCCTCCGGCTCCTCAAAGTCTAAATAAGACAAAAAACAAAACAAAAAGAAAGCACAAATATTTTTAACAAAGAGAGCATATTTGACATTGCATCATGCTGAGATTTCACTGCGGAGGCGTCAGCCGCTGACAATGAGAGCACAACAATGCCGGAATATTCGGCACCAGCTGCATTCCCTTGTGTGTGTGTGTGTGTGTGTGTGTGTGTGTGTGTGTGTGTGTGTGTGTGTGTGTGTGTGTGTGTGTGTGTGTGTGTGTGTGTGTGTGTGTGTGCGCTTAGCGAGACAGCCCCACGGGTCAGCATGATGGGTAAATATTGGTTATGATTCATATTGATTCTGGCAGCTGCTCATCTGCGCGCAGGGGATGAGAGCCAGACATTCCACCGTGAGCTGTCAAGTTATTGTTCTCCGCTCTTCCTCTTCCTCTTTTGCACTCCCACGATTCCTCACCTCTCTCCTCTCTCACACCGCCCCCCCGCCCCCTTTCCATTCTTGCCCACCTCCCATCTCCCTGGATACTGTGATGTGCCAGTGGGGAGTCTAATGAGGGATGCGGAGTGAGGGATGGAAAAATTAGAGGGTGGGGGGGGCAGTAGAAGGGGATAAAAATAAGAAAAAACAAATCAATGTCTAAGTGTTGGGCCATTCGAGCCCCACTGGATTTACGTGTGTGTCAGTGATGCATGTTTATATGCGCGTGTGTGTGCGTCCTTGGCTTGTATTCTGCCCCGCGCCCCCCTCTGGGGGCACATAATAGGCTTCCAGGGGAGTTGGCAGGGGAGGGGGCTGGTCGCTCTGTTTCTTTCTGTCCTGGGGCTCACTATCTTTGGCATTCTCGTCTCCCTCTGTTCATCCTTCTCTCATCCGTCCATTCATCTCATTGCTAACACTGATTAATTTCACCTCTGATTTATAGCCGTGCATATGTGGGAGCGAGTGCAATACGATTAATTTGCTTTTATTTTATTTTGTGGTGATACTTGGAAAGTTATTGTGTGGAATGCTAGCATTCATGAGGCTACATATGCATTTTTATCGGAGGGTCAATACTACCGGTCCTGGCTCGAGGCTAACACCCACCTGCAGTGCACGTGTGCATGCTGTTTGTGCCTTCACTTTCCTCACAATTCCAACATTTCCTACTGAACAAAAATGGAACGTGCATCCCAACAGGCTGTGTTAGTTAACACGCTCCAGTGAGCATATCAATCCATCGGAGGAAACGACAGACATTATTGGACAACAAAGGTGTGTCCACGAAAGCCTAATGCGATTGCTCTCCAGCTATCGATTCTCTCGCTTAAAATGTCAATGGATTCATTATTCATTCAACTTAAGCGCCTGCATGTGATGTTAAGCCTCAGAGGCTTGGACATTCATTGTTTAAGACACACACTAGGATTTATTGATGGGTTATCAGTGGCGGCATATTGAACAGAGGAACGGCTCCATGTCACAGCCACACAAAGCCAAGCTGAAAAAAATAGAACTGTTGTTTTGCGAATGTGTGCCACCGCATGTGCTTTTCTCCCTCAAGCTCCAGCTTTTTATTTTGCATTTCACAATAATTTGCTACAATATAACACCACGCGCACAATGATGTCTTGTATTTAAAACACAACTTGGAATTTGTCTTTGTTCCAATGTCTCATGTTGTATGTTATCATCTCACAAAATCAACGAAATATCCGGCAATTAAAACGAAAACTTAGCGTATTAAGCTTTATTGTATTTAAGATCTAGATCCAAATAAACTATGCTGTTATGTTGAATTTTTTTTTTGTCATGTCAATATTAGAATGATGCCTTTTCCAGCATGTTAGCATCGGCTAGTCCAATTTACATATAAATTTGGGTTACGTTGCTTCCATCGGAACAGAATGCCGTCATAAACCTCTGCATGTATGTCCTTACAGTGAAATTTGAACAATGGATGATGGTGTTCTGCGATGACATTTCAAAGCATTTTACCCATAAATGTAATCTGGCGGTTCTTACATTTGCAATGCTTGTCGCAGAGTGCAGCTTGCCTCATGTCACAAAGTCTTATTGAGCCCTTGCTGCTGCTATATGCAAAAGTGTGACACTGCTGGGGATGAAACTCTGCTGAGGTGATCACTTCGGTCAGCTCCTCCATATTGGCGGGTTTTATGTCCACAATGTCTGAAAGACGAGATCTAAGGAAGAACTGCAGCTGCTCAGCGTTCCGCTTTTGTGTCAAGTATGAATTTACGATGCTGCCCGGAATCCCGGGATTCGAAATTTATTAAGCAAAGAGGATACTGAAGCTGCGGTCAGTGATCTCCAGATTCCACAGGTTCACTCGGAGGTCATCGGTGGATATGAAGGTCTGGAGGTCAGAGTTCACGGAGATGGAGTTGATGTGGTAGGTGTGGGCGTTGCTGAACACTCGCCTGGCTGTGGCTTCGACCATCAGATCCATCGGTTGCAACACTGGCACCTGGAAAGATGCAGCAAAAAAAAAAAAAACCCAAACTGAAAATAAATGTTCCGAAGGCTTACCCAATATCACTGATATGATCATTCATCTTCTCTGGCTTTGCTAGAGGTCTGTTTATTTGTTTGTTTGTTTCTTTGGCGTTTTTTTTTTTTATCGCAGGTGGCAACATTTGCAAAGTGTAACCAGACACGTTGTGTCTGCGTGAAACACAACCTTGTAATTGTAGGGATTCATACGACATTTACTGCGTGTGTCTTAATGAAGGGCAGGGAGCCATGCACGCGCTTGTTTGGGTTGTTTGGTGAGCTGACTCAATCGGACCGTGAACATATCTGCTGCTCACACACACATAAGCTAAAACACTCAGCTCTGTTTTCTTGGTGCACATGCTAGCAAGAAAGGAAGTAAAGGGTGAAACTTTAGAAGAGAAAGATCGCCTAAGGGGGTCAATAAGACCTGCTGAGGGATGATAACTAAACTGTCCAGAATGAGCATTTATGCTCATGCAAACACACGCACACGCACACAGAGACACGCATAGAAACAGTTGCTGCTTCAAAGATCCCCCAGTCCCTGCCTGAACACAGCCCCCCCCCACCGACCAGATAAAACCCAGACAAAGAAGGAGCGGAGGGGAGCAAGCGTGCAGAACAAATGGACTGCTTCTTCTCTCTTTTTTTTTCCTTGTCCGACGCCGGCACTGACAGAGAGGCGCACTAGCTCAGCGGGCTGGGGCTCCACGGGCATCACTTCATTTTCTTGTGCTTTCACTTGCTTTCCAGAGAGACGGAGGGCACATTAACCCACAGACCCCCTACGCTGACACTTACACTGTTCCGCTGGCCCATCACCCTTCTCGATAAACTTCTTCCTTACAGGAGACTCGGTGCAATATTCTGCAGTTCTCACAACCATGCAAAATGCAGCACCACACCCAAAATACGGAATGAAATTTCAGTTAAACCTTTAACCCCCCACACACACACACACTCCCCCCATCCATGCGCTGTGCACATGCAAACGGGATTTTCACAGTCCCAGTCTGTCCTCTCTGTCTCTGTGATCCCCTGGCTAGCCAGACAAAGAAGTACAGACACGCTGAACACAGCACTAATCTACTGTGACACACACCCAGACACACACTGTCCTACGTGAGTTCCCTCTCATCATGAAAAGGGCGAAGGGGGGTGAGAACAAGAGTGGTGGGTGAGAAGATGATCCCTCCACGGTCTTCCTCAATGCACATATCGATCACTCATTTCTTACTTTTGGCTGTCTCTTATCAGAAAGGTCAAGCATAAAACAGGTTTGGAGGTCGGCAATATGTTCTTAATCCTGGAATGCTTTCACTTTACCTTACTTACTTTGGGCAAGAGGAACAAAGGCAAGATCCATCCATTTAACGTTTGTCCTAATTGTTCCCTAATTGGACTCTACCCCAGGATAAACCCTTGACTGGTCATTGACAATTTCAGAGCACAGATGGACAATTACCATTCACACTCGCAATTATGGACAATGTAAAAAATCCAAAAGGAGGAAGTCAAGAGCACACAAAGAAAGCACAGGGAGAACACGCAATCTCCTCACAGAGCCAAGATTAAAACCCAAACCCTCAAATCTGCGGGGCAACCACTAGTGCAACAAGATGCCACAAAGGCCAGATCATCGACTAAAATGCAATAACATGGCAATCTTGCCTTTTTGGAGCCATGTGCTGAGACCTATTAAGCAAAGTATTCAAGCTCCATTCATGTGTTTCTTTGACATTTTGGCAACACATTTTTCAGTGTATTTAGGAATCGATATTGTAAGTTGTGAGAGAAATGTTGACGAAAACCAAGTGAGGGTTCAGAGCTTCCTGTACACGCTTACTCGTAGAGATGTGATGGTGGACGGGTCCCTGATGCGCCCGTCGTCATCCTTCAGGTTGTAGCCCTCTGGCCGTTTGTCTCGCTCGCTGATCTTCCACAGCTTCACCGTCTTGTCTGAGGAAAGAAAAGAAAAAAAAAACACTTCAAATCCCAAGGTCTCACTATAGAGTCAATCTTGTCTCCGAGATAGATGTGAGGGGGTTGGGCCATCCAATCTGGCATGTAGCTGGGTACAGGATGATGAATAGCGGCGTAGGCTGTGATGACACTGATAGCAATCTACAAGTGGACGACATTCCCCGCCCTGACAAAGCCATCTGGGCGCGTTCTAATTCTGCATTGCCGACATCAGTTACATCTCATCTTCTCGGTCCAGCGAGGAAGATGGTGGCAGCAGACAGGTTGCTCCTGGTTTTTTTTTCCCCCGCTTTCAATATCCGCCGTGTATATTGTGTCAGTGTGGTGAGGCCATCGCCGCAGGACCCTCCACCATCTGCTCCTCCCTCCGCCACCGCATCGGTAGCAGCCATGCAAGACGGCCACAATCTGCGAGACGTCTCCTCCTCTGATGTTGAAGCGCAAGTATAGAGATGATATGATTTGATGTGCGCGTGTGACGATGTGCGCTTGCGGTAGCCATGCATGAAACTCTCAATTTGAAGCCTTCTGTCGGTGGCACACGCTCAGCCAAGTGGAACACAAACACGTTCACACGAGCAGGTGAGAAAATAATTTCTGTGACATTAGTGTCACCAACCTTTTTTTTTTTTTTTTTTTTTTAACTGGAATTTCAGAATCAGTGACTGACCATTAGTTGAGAGCAGGAAGTAGGCGGCGTTCTGCTGTGGAAGCCATTTGATCTTGTTGATCTTCTCCTCTATCTCCAAACTTTTCAGGTAGTCAAACTCCGGCTCGTGGCTCTGGAATGTGCTGTAAACATTGTACTCCCCTCGACGCTGGGGCTGGCTTTTACTCTGCAAAGTTAAAAAAAAAAAAAAATACACAGAATGACAAATGGACCTTTTTTCTCATGTACTTTTTCATGTACTCATGTACACTTTTGGAACTTTCCATGTGAATTTTTGCTAGGGCATTATGGAAATATTCATACATTAACTCTCTTCCTTTTTTTAGTTGTAAACAGTAATCATCAAATTATTGTTATTCAATGCATTTGATTAATATGGTTTAGCTTTCCTCTTTTTTCAAAACCAAGTTCCCTGATCGAGACTAAAACACCATTCCCATTAATACCTGTATACTAACATTGATTCATGTTAATTCTCAAGGAAGATTTCACAGGATCTGAAACCCTATGTGAAATTTGGCTGAAGCGAAATAAGATAACCATATACACCTCTTAATATGATCGTGAACATGTAATATCGTCATCCTGCATTTCAAGCTACATTCCAAAATAACGTGTTGAAGCTTTACTGAAGTACCAGGATGATCCGTGTTTGCTTTCTGAGGATTTCCTACCTCCTGCTCCCTCTGGAAGACAACCACTCTGCCTCCTTTGTCCCCGGTGGCCAACAGCTCACCCGATGAGTTAAACTCCACTGTTGAGATAATGTCAGCTGCAGCGCACAGAGAGGGGAGAGAGAAATGTCATTGGATGTGCACGGGGCGTATCAGACTGTAAAAAAAAGAAAAGGGGGTTTAGACAGTGGAGCAATTTCGAAGAACATGGGCATTAACTCGCAGAGGACACATCTGAAACACCCTCGGGCAGAAAGAAACATTCAGTCAGTGGCTGGCTGACATCCTAAACGTTATTTCTGGAATGACAGCCAAACCTGTGTCAGATAATTAGACTCTTGTGTTTTGAAAAGGATGTTGCTGTCGCACTAATAGGGCTGTTTTTTGTTGTTGTTATTGTTTTATTTTTTTTGCAAGTCCCTGATCTGAGCCCAGTTGCAGCTTTATTAAAGAGGTATCGAACATCGTACGCATTTTGTACACTTGCACATTTTAATGAGAGCCAATACAAGATCGATTATAGCTTTTAGCAGACAAAAGGAACACCATGAGAGAAGAAACAGTGTTGTTATGATCACGTTCTGTTAGCGTCCAGGAGGTGGCAGAGGAGTTCCCGGTTTCCCGGCTGCACACCTGCCGCAGGTATCACAATTATTGGGACTATTTCAGGACCTCATGGACCCACGTTCATCTGTCGGATAATTTCGCGTTGTTCAAATTGTTCATGTGCGTTTCGTCTAGACGCTCTTTTATTACTCTCATTCCGTTTTTGGCTCTTGTCTTGATTTATGTTTTCTCCGTTTTTTGCGTCTAGCCATTGCTTTTGTTCTTGGCCTTGCGCCTATTTTTTTTTTTTTATCATTTTGTTGGATCAAATTTCCTGAGTCTATGTTTGTAGGGTCCAATTCTGTCCAGAAACTTCTGGATGTCCGACAAGTATTAAGCAATGGCATCTCTGAGGATATAGATCACAGGTGTCAAACTCAAGGCCCAGGGGCCAGATCTGGCCCGCCCCAAGATGTCAACTTTCATGTTGTTTGCTAAAATCACTACCAAAATTTCAAATTCTCATTTGGAATAAATACGAGTGATACTGTAAGCATTTTCTTGTTACCAAACCCCTCATTCGAGTAACTTAAACAATATATGAATAAACCGTTATTCTTGACTTCTTGATATGGTTTCAGTCAGAACGGCCCTCCAGTGGAATGGAAACTAACTAAAATCTGGCCTGCGATAAAAATGAGTTTGACACCCCTGATATAGATCATCTTGTAGATTTTTTTTTTTTTTTTGGAGAGTGGTATGCTTTTTGAACCGAATAGCTACAAATGGGCAATATAACCTGTGATCATCAAAACTCCCTTTTTTTTTTTAAATCTCGACCGAGAATTCTTAATCTCTATCTGCAGTTGTACCCCAGGCAAATAACAGACACCTCACCTTAAAATGCTGTAGCTTATCCACTCCTACCACAATAAAATATTTGTGCTGGCTGAGATGGTTACATAGCCAAGAGCTACCACAGTATGTGTGGCACACATAGCACAGCTCCCTGTTTCAAACGGACAATTATTTTTAGTTCGAAGAGAGAGCGAGAGAAGAGCTTTAGTTGTTTGGTATCTCCCCACACCCTCTGTGGACCTTCTTGTGAAGAGGAGAGGGGAATGTTGCCATGGAAACCATTTCAATCTGTAGCAGCGGCAGCAGTCATAGGAGTTGAATGTGTGCCAATAGCGTTCAGACTTTGTTGCTGATGGGAGCTGAAATTCAGCAAGAGTGCAGAAATACAGTACAAAAATTCTCTCATATTCACGGAAGCGTAGGATTGATGATGTTATCGCAATAGACTACTTAGGAACAAGCTTACTCTGTGTGTTTGTGTCCATGCTAAACTGCTAAGCATGGCAGAGGGGCCAGTGAGGGACTAGGAATAATATCTCCACATATATATTTTCATATATGGTACTGTGCATGGCCTTGTTGAATTGCTGATGGTTTATTGTTAAAGCCTATTCAGAGTAGGCACGGGGAGAAATACAGCTTTCTCTTTGTGCATCTGAAGGTCTCCACACACACACACACACACACACACACACACACACACACACACACACACACACACACACACACACACACACACACACACACACACACACACACACACACACACACACATACACATACGTGCATCAGGCCCAAACCATTGGAGTGTGAATCAGATAGCATTTAGCATCCAAGGTTTTCTTTTCAACCCTTTTAAATCTCTCTCTCTGACTCCCCTTAGTCCTCCCTCACTCCTCCTCATCATTAACCCATTAAATCAGTGAGGAGAAACAGTAATGGATGGACCCCATTTAGAAACTTTACACACCAATACATACTTAAGTCATTTCACATAATGAACAGATAGCAAAAGTCAGTGAAGCCGAAACTCAAGATGAAACCCCTAAATGAGTTTTTCCTCCCTCTGCATGCAAATGTATTCAAAGCAGACAAGGTCTATTCGATCTCAGGCACTGATGGAATTTGGATTTGATTGGCTGAATCCCAAAGTGATTTATAACCTTGTCAAATTTTCAATTCAAGAGGATTTTTATTTGCTGATTGACCATATTCTGGCTCCACAAAAAAAAGTGACAATCCAGTAAGAAAAGGTGTCGTGTTTAAGATCATCTTTTTGGAAGATTGTTCTCACACATTTCAAGGACGATATGTTCTATGTGCCCCTTGCAGTTGGTGAATTTCAGAAAAGTAGAGATTCACTTTTTGGTGTTGGGTTTAGCGCCCCATTTAAGCCATTGCGAGCCCTCACACATGGTTTCCACTTTTCGAAGCATTTGTTACACAAAATAGATGTAAAAAAAAAAAAAGACTAAATAACAGCACGATAAAGAACGTATATAATAGCAGTATTCTTTCAAATCACAGCAACGTCATGAGTCCTATCAGTAGGTGCATGGGAAATGAATAGCACAGTGGTGATTCTGAACCTCACATGTAATTTTTTTGTGCACACACAAATACACACGTGCAGTTCATCAGCACACCAGAAACAGATAAAGGCCATAAATTGTGTCCAGCCAGGTCTGCCATGGACTGGTCAGTGCTTCTTGCTTGACATAACCATATCCATCAACAGTAATCCCACAACGTGTCGGCTTGCTGTTGTGATCTGATGAGCTGCTATAAATCTTTTCCTGTTTCCATTCACCAGTCTAAAAATTGCCCACGCCTACCATTCAATATGGATTTGCGAGTCCAACTAACTAGATGGAACTATACGGTAGGTATGTATTATTGATTGTGAAATGCAATGGGGAGCCAGGAGAATAAGCAAAGGGCAGGGATATTGAATGTATTTATAGACACCAGTGTATGCTGCATCCATCAGCCAAACAAAAAGGGACACCACACTAAGAGAATTGTGAGTGATGCAGAGGAGGGAGGGGGAAGAGTAATCAGTATGGGTAGAGGTGTTGGCTTGTTGCTCTAAGTAGGTCAATAAATGATCCTACAGATCCTCTCGTTGGTAAAGATCCAGGCGTAAATATTCGCACCCTGGCTTACGGTACCTCGGGACAACACTTGCGTCTGAAATCCAGTCCAGGTTGGAACACAAACCGAGGTTTGAGCCAGTCTCACCATGAGACAATTGTATGGCTGCATAGATATTATTTTTGTATGCACTGTCAATCCAGAGAGCGACATGGTGTGATGCGAATACTTTGTTATAGACATGGCGAGGGCAGGATTAAAGCGCCCTCGTTGAGCTGCCTACGTCAAAGGATCAGACTCGTGGGGATAATTCACGTCACGCTCCCTTCCCTTTCACGATGCAGTATGCATGTCACCATTTTTTCCTTATTATCAAGGGGCACAGAATGCAAGGCATCTCAAAATTTGACAGTCCCAAAAAAATCTGCACAATTTTGTAACGCGACATTTTGAGGAATAATTGTTCTATAAATTGCCCAAAAACTTGAAACTGCCATTATGCAATCAATGAATTTTACAGCTCAGTTCTATGGGGGATTAACAGCGTTTGGATTGTTTTATCCCAAACAAGGTAGCGTCCTCAACAAGGCCTGTGAGCATGAGGATATACACTAGGAGCTGTATGAAGACATTTAAAGCAGAAGGCTCTGATTCTAAACAATTTGTTTCCATGATAAATCAAACCAGCACTGGGTTCTCGGGATTTTTCTATCAAACATGGAACAAAATGGTAACCTGGAAAACTGGTGTGTGTGTGGGGGGGTAATGGAGTACTGCAAGGTCTTGGTGAATTTGGTTGACTTGTGACTTGTCACTAGGGGTTTACGCCTCACCCCCCCCAGCACATCTGCAAATGTAGTCACAAAAAGTAGACTAAACTTTAGACCTCTCAAAAGCAGGTTTATTTTGCAGTGCGGTGTGAACGCCCCATAGCGTTCTACTGGCAAAAAGTCAAGCAAAATATGTGCTTTGCGGTAGACTTGCCCCCAAAATGATATTAGGGCACTTGGTGTTTAAACAACCATTCTCTTCAGACTTCCAACCAATTATCACACAGTATCACAAAAATACTGAATTATTTTCAGTGTTTGAGTTGAGAATTGCTAAAAGTAAATCTTGTGTGAAAGGGACCGCTGATCCTGTTCAGGGTTATGGCTGCTCGGGCCTTTCCCAGCTGACTTTGGAGGAAAGGCAGACTGCACGCTTGAATGGTCGACAGTCAGTTTCAGGGCACATAGTACCTATGCTTCTAACATGAAAGTCAGGCAGGTGAGCCATAACACCACCGGTGAAAAAGAAATCTAAAAAAACCCCCAAACAATTAAAATAAATTCAACAATCAATCATAATTGTCTAGATCGTGGATTAAGGAAGTGTACTTTGCATTCAAACACCTTAACAGCCCTCATATTTTTGTAAACTAAACTAAAATAATGATACGTTGCTACAATGTAAAGTATACAGCTTGTAAAACAGTGTAAATATACCGTCCCCTCAAAATAATTCTGTACACGGCCATTATAGTCTAAACTGCTGTCCACAATAGTAAGTCAGCCCCAAAGTGAAAATGTGTAATTTGTCTTCATATTTTGTGGGCCCACCATTATTTTCCAGCACTGCCTTAAAGTCATGGACTTCATTCCCATGTCCTTAAGAAGAAATATTGCCTGTACATTTTCAAATGCACCCAAGATTAGAGTTCGACCAACGTCCTGCTACCAATTGTGTTTGACCTGTATGGTTCCACTGTATAACACAGGCAACATCTCAAGCATTAATTCATCCCCTTTCTGCCAAGAATAAACAGTTGATCACAGCCTCCATATAGAGCCACATTACAATCAAGATCAATTAAAACTTTTACCAAACCCTGCTGCTAACCGACTGGCGTTACAGCCATACGATTAAGGGGTTTATTACGCTTTATGAGCTCCACACAAAGCCAGAATGCATAAAGCAGCTCTTTTCATAAGAGGAGCATGACTCTTTGTAAAGATCTGATGTGAACAAGCTAATTAACCTGGTTTCTCCTCCAACAGCCCCATGAGAGCGAGACTGCGTCTTTTGTCCTTTTGGGCGTGTGTGTGTGTGTGTGTGTGTGTGTAGGGCATCACCACGCTCCAGAGAGGGATGGGTGAATTAGGTGTCACTGCCTCATTTCTCTGACTTCATTAAAACATGGCAAATGACTGCAGACACAACACGGGACAGACGTCTGGATGAAGCCGCTGATAGATTTAGCCACACATCAAGCACCAAAAGGCTTTTAACCTTTTTTTGGATGATTCTGCATGGAAATTAGAAATGGAATGGTGGGAGGAGTGGTGCATTCAAGGAGAGGGGGGGGGGGGGGGAATGGGGGCACAGTGAATTTTAATCCACCGATAAAACAAAAGCTGCTTCTCGCTTTCCATCTGAGATCTTTTCATCCTGTTTTCAAGGGCGAAGGAATCAAAGACGAGATGATTGCAGGAGGGTCGCGCATCATGCTCCTACAGTGACAATCAAGATTCCGTCCGCTGGTCCATACGGACACAGTGATCTGCTATTAAAATGCACCCCATTTTTGAGTTTGGGGAGATCAAACATTGCTCATCCTTCTGGCTAGCAGCTTGAAAGAATCACACATGGCGTAGCCATTGTTGCGACTCCACATAACCGACCAGGAAACCACAGCGGAGCTGAGTAAAAATATATATATATTTGTAATCATGTAGCTGCAGAGCCTCGGGTACACTTTAATAAATTCTCATTACATTTTCATGGAGGTGCAGGCTTAATAAGCAGCTAATCAGGGCAAGAAAGCAGCTGCAGGATAAGGAGTGCGACTTGCCCCAACTTCACAGCTTGCCATTAAGTCCCCTCATCGCCCCCATACTCACACTTGCATTATTCGACTGGTACTATGTGGCGAGGCGAGGTGTTATGAACGTTTCGTGGTGAATAATGGATGGGACCCGAGGGTATGGTGGACCAAGTCTTTTCATGCCGGGGTCCTAAAGTGTAGCCCCGGGCCGTTTGCCTTGGCAGAGGCAAGCTGATCTGCTGCTGCTCTCACAAGCGGGACCAATAAAGATTGGGAGCGCTCTGATACGGGGGTCTGCCTCGGCATTCTTTTAAGGGTTCACATCACACGTTGCAGTCGTATGAATAAACTGCAAAAATCAAAGAAATGGGAGCAAGGAATACATGTCCTACCAAGAGATCTTCGGGTCATTGTTCCGTAAAGGAACCTAAATCAATACCAAAGTAGACATTAGGATAGGTCCTTCCTCACAGCAAGGAAGCCATTTACATCGCATGTATTTATTCATTGATTTTACCCTCTTCGGTGAGTATTAGATTGATCACTGGTCTGTGTTGAAAAAACATAACATTAAGTCAGTGTGCACATTAACAGCCAGACATGCTGTCATGAGTCCCAGCCCCATCTATCCAGTTGCCATTTGCGATTGATGTGTCATCTGCAGGTGGCTGTTGCCGAGTTTGGTAAATGAGACCATAATGTCATTTTGCTCCATTGAAATCACGGTGACGCTTTGACAGGAGGTGCCTAAAGTGACTGTGAATGCCGAGGTACAGGACATTTCGTCTAATCAGTGTAACTGCCCACACACTCAACCAGGCATGGGATTGGTGCGAGGCAAAGGTCAGCGCCATTGACATCATTAAAATGTGACAACATTGCAGGCTCTTGCTGCTATGGACAAGCACTGACTTGTGAGGGGGGGGGGATATACGCCCCCCGAAGCTCGCATCAGAGACCTGTCTATCTCTGTGTGTGTATGTGTGTGGTCTGAGTAGACCAGGCCTGATGGAACATGTGTGGGTGTGAATCATGGGGGACTGGATGTAGACACAGACACCGGCCGGCTCTTACACTCTTTGGCTGTATAGTGGGACTTCATACCACTTAGGGAAAGCAAGCAAATAGATAAATGCACACCCACTCATGATATATGAGCTGTGACCGTCATAAATTAAAGCAATAAAATGTAACAAAAGTAGGCTCGGCGTGTTTGAAAAGCACAGATGGGTCACAGGCTGGGCTGTCGTTTACGACCTGTGTCCTTCTCATTCACTTCCTCTTGACAAAACAAGGAAAAGACTGCGACTCATTTGAAGGAGCCGTAATGGAAGACCAACTGGAAGAAGCTCCAGTATTTCATCTCCGCGCAAACAAAGATATCCGCCGCATCCACCCCCCACTTCACACTCTCCTGCTCTATGCGCATGTGGGTCTGCAGTCAGCCAGTACTCAACTACAATGACATGTAAACACAGCATTTCAACCTTTGCCACGTCTGTAGCCTCAGTGTGGCTTCTGACCCACCCAGCAAAAAAAAAATCCAGGGATCGAAAATGCACCAAAGACAAATTCATTACAATGTTAAAAGTACTTATGCAGTAAAAGGATGGAAGGAGTTGCAGTGTGTTGACAGCAATTTAAGAACATAATGAGAAATATTGCAGGTAAAATGTATATGACATGTAATGTGAAGCTCCTGTGTTAAAAAAAAAAATGTTCCAAGAGCAAAAATGATAAAAATGATGCATGACAATAGTGGTCCATTTGGTTAATTGCTGCAAGTTAAAGTTATGATTGTTATTATCTTACACGTCCCACCTCAGCCATGAAAAGGTACCAACCAATCTGCATAATTAGTTACATGGAGGCAGAGCAGCCCTAACGAGACGAATGATTTGAATGAATGCCCTGAGCTGAACTTAAATCAATGTTTTTATGTTGAGCAAGCAGCTTGCCAAAGTGATTGGTGGAACAAGGGGGAACTATTAACCATCAAACAGCTAACGGGCAGATAATCAAGAGGCTGATGCTGGTCAGGGAGGATGACAACACACACACACACACACACACACACGCACGCACACACACACCAAGGAGCAAGGAATTAACAGTTCAATATTCAGCTATCAGCGATAGATAGATAGATAGATAGATAGATAGATAGATAGATAGATAGATAGATAGATAGATAGATAGATAGATAGATAGATAGATAGATAGATAGATAGATAGATAGATAGATAGATAGATAGATAGATAGATAGATAGATAGATAGATAGATAGATAAATAGATAGATAGATGTGGATGTGGGTGTGTGTGTGTGTGTGTGTGTGTGTGTGTGTGAGAGAGAGAGAGAGAGAGAGAGATGGAAAGAGTGCGAGAGAAGATACATTTGAACATTTATTGGTTCCATTTTCTATGAACGCAAAATGATAAAAATGATTCCCCACTCTCTCATACCAGCACAGAAGCAACGAGTAAGCTAAAACGCAGTAGTTGGGGAAAATTGTAGTCTTTTATCTTTACCTTGCCTCAAGATATATGTCATTCGTTCTTCAGGAGCTTTAACGGCATCACGTGTTCACAATGGACTCATTGGAAGATTTATCCTCCCTTGCATAGACGGTTGTCCACGCAGATTAAAGCCTGGCTCATGCATCCTAAAATAACCTGACTGGACTGCACCTCATCACCTCCAATTCTCGACCAGGCAACTCCCTGATGATGCTCGATGTGGTCTTGTCTCATTGAATTTGAATCACTGCACAAATCTTGTCATTGTTGATTCGTTCATCGGTCCTGCCGATCGGAAAGAACCGCGCAGTGTGTGGACTTGAAATACCTTCTGTTGCATAGTTGTGGTCGCGAAGGAAGCTGCTGTTAATTTTTCGGGTGTCGCTCTCCTCCTCCATTGAAAAATCGGCTGCTTCGAGATCCTGACAGCGGCAGACCTCTCTCCCATCCTGGCCGGGTACCGTCAGCAGGCGGACCGTGGAACCGGCGGTGCGCTTGTCATCGCTCCAGATCTGCGGCGGAACGACTGCGATCAAATAGTCGACTCACTCAGGTGACGTCTCCCGCGTCAAGACGCATCAAACGGTGCCCGGTGGCGCTCCTAATTATTTTTTTTTTCCTTCAATCGAAACTCTTTTTAAAATGTCGTCCTCTGCTTGACGTTCCTCTCCAATGAATGATGCGCCGCCCCCCCCAAAAAAAGGAGGAAAAAATGTCAAGTGAAGGTGCCGCGGCTCAGTCGTAAATCTCTCCTCCAGGTTTGACTTTAGGTCTAGGATGGCTCTGCTGCTCCCCCAGAGGCAGCGGGGCGGGCGGGATTATGCGTCAACACGGCTCGCTCACGTTTGCATTGCCACATTCGCCACCTTTACGAAGGTTACTTTACAATTCCTCCCACTCGAACGGCGTCGCCTTGTTTTCATTCACGGAGATGACTCACTCTGCATGCACATAAACGCGCGCACACTCAGTAGGCTCGCGCGCACGCCGCTGCCTCCGCACTTCAGCAGAGGAGGACCCCTCCCATGCAGGCTGACACGCGCTCACGAACTGCAAATGTGACGCGCGTGCGCGCAATCTAATACAGAATGCTGAGGACTGCTTGTCACGATAGTGCGTGTTAAGGTGACAGCAGCCTTCTTGTTTCGTAGCAGGTTGCCTCTTAAACCCCGTTAGACAATTTCCTCCACCCCCTCTGCAGGGGCAACTGCTGTCACTGCACGTTTCTACAACTGAGTAAAAGCTCATGACATTTAAACAGAACAAAAGGCAAAACAAACTGCTTAGGTTTAGTGTAAACAGAAACCAATTTCGACATTTTAAAATGAAACATCAACAGAATAACTCTTTTTTTTTTAATGAAAATGTACCAGCAAGAGTTTGTCTTGTACCAGGAAATGAAGGATCCAGTCAAGTGCAACAGTAATATTTTAAACAGTATGATTTATGATGACATTAAAACACCACTAATGGCTTTTGCTCCATAAATTCTAGGCGAGTCTGTTTAAATTCTACTTCGAGTGGTGGTTGTACTGTCCTTTTGCCAGTAGACAACATGTACTCTGTTTGCAGACTAAAGGTTTGGTGCCGAGTGCAAGTCCAGCGCAAAGTGAAGAGTAACTGTGCACATGGGTGGAGTTTTCTTGCATTTGGTATTTTGAAACTTTGCACAGGTCGAATTGTGCATAACGGGACTGTTCCTCATTTGCATCAAAATCAGGGCAGGTGGAGGCACAGTACGCCCGAGTGCACCGTGCTTGACAACGGAAACAGACTCGCTCGGGTTCATGCCAGACATGGACAGGTAAACTGCAAAATCTCCCCTTGTAGATGATGTCATCAACCATGCATGCGATGTGGGCAGTTAAAGACGGCCTCGTACCCAAGCAAATAATTCTCTGAATTGTTTCAACTGTGTCTTTGTGAAAAGAAGATTCCGTCATAACTAATGCATCTAATTTATTCAATGAGTAGTGACTTGTCTCCCAAGAACATTAAAAACACGCAGACTGAACCACAGCAACAACAACTTGCTTACTCCACACTGATACAAGCAACATTTTCATTCCACATTTTGCAGATGATGTGCATGCACCCATATTCACTTTTGATTCACTCAGTAAAGATGAATGAATATTCGTGGCAGTGTGCAAGGCTCTGTTGTCACTTTTTCTGAAGAGACGCAAGTAACTGTACTCCTTCAGAAAAAAGACGGAGGCTTTCAGAGGAATGGATGCTTGATATTGCAGAAGAGGCAGGATTCCAAGAAATGAAAGCACAAAAGCTTACAAACCAGACGCGGTAGAAGAACTTGTTAGGAAAGGAGGATACAGATAGAAAGAAGGAAAAAAAAACAACAACAAACCCAGACGCTGATTAATTAGATTAGTAGGGCTACCGTCTGCACCTCTTGAAAGAAAGATCCCATTTACCGTTTAATCACGCCTTCTCCTGGACGTACCATAGTCTTTGATGGCTCTTTGTGCTTGTGAGAAAAGCATTTGTTTGAGCATCCCTGCTCTTATCGACTCATTTAAACCTAAATCTCTTGGCTGCCACAAAGGGACGAGGTATCACCCCTTGCGCGAGCCCCCAGTGCACAGCAGCAGCAGTAGTAGCAGCAGCAATAAACGGATTGGGACCCCCACCCTCTCTTAAATGCATTAGCTCTCTAATCCACAGGACCATTTGCACATCAGATCCTCTGCTCCACTTCTAATGTGAATCTGGCCGTGAGGAAGGCAGGTTTTCAACCCCCCCCACCCCACCCCCCTAAAAAGCTGCACCTTCCTACATATGCTATTTTACACACCATCACACTGCACCTTCACTGGAATACATTACAGGGCATTATCCATGCGGGGAATAATGAAAGCTGGAGGAGAATTGTGAGGTTGTGTGCTTCCCTCCACAGTCATCGGCTCCCCAAATGAAATTTGCAGAAAAACGCTTCCATCCTTGACCTCCCGGATCTGACTGAGTGGTCCGCGGTGTTTCCAGTCTCTATCAATATTTAAACAGGATCTCGAAGGAACAATAGAGATACTCTGCCACTACTGAGGAATCAGCTGAGTTCCAGTTGAGCTGCGCAACTGAATGGAATTGAAATCAGTTAGACAATGTGTTTAATAAAAAGGAGGCACACACTTGAAAGGCTTTTTTTTTTTTTTTTTTTTTTTTTTGCCAGAGGTGAGAGGTTCGGTGTGTGTGACATACAAATAAAGGGCAGACGTGCATGTGAAAGGGACGGTATTGTCTGTGTAAATGCTGCTTGAATCCAAAGGCTGAGATCAACCAGTCTTTCTCTGCAATTATGCATATACAGATCTGATGTTATCGATTCCAGCCAACCCCATGTACTCCTCTTGAGCCAGTTCCAAATGTGACAACACGGAATGGCCACCAGACTGAAAGGCCGGGGCTCAGAACAATTACGCTGTTCCTCGTAAATTGGCTCCCTTACATGACCCTAGATCGATAACCATTTTCTCATGAAGGACCTCAAGTTCTGCATCTCACGGCTCATTGCTCCCTCCCTCACATTGTTGATTGTGCCGCATGTCTTCTGGGTAAAGACCTGTGACAGCGCGGCCGCCGTGCTTCACCCTTGCACCAAATGCTCGGGAGCACGTGAAAATTGGAAAGCGTGTCCTCAATTCTCCTCGACAAAGTGGGTTAAATTAGATTCTACCGGTCCAAACGTATCGGGACAATCACTGGGCAATGATATTTTAGTCATGCCCAATTGCTTTCCTTGATGTGTGGTAATTGGTTGACTCAGGGATTCTGGTGCAAGGGCGCTGTGTGCATACCAAGCAACATAAGTGCACGTCGTATGTGGGCGTAGGCATATCAGCAGTGACAGTACAGATTTAATAAAGATTTCATCCAGATAATGGACAAAATCAGTTTAAGAATCGTGGGGCGATTATCATAAAATTATCATAAAATATACACTGTACCAACATAAACGCTAAGACAATGACCAGTGCGTTCCTGCTAAATAACTCCACGGCATAAGCACGAATAGCTGATTGGCTCAGTTCTTTCATTGAATTCATGATGCTGTACTGATGTAATTAATGTTTTGACTGGCAGAAACTGGAAACTCTTCCGTTTGCCGCGAGTTGGCGCTTTTGTGGTGGTAAAAAAGGTGGACTCGAGGCAAGGCAAGTGCAGGATGTACCCAAAACAATGAATTTGTACTCCAAAAAACAAACAAAAAGGGAAACATTGTTTTCCTTTTTGTTCTGTTTTTGTGGTGTTGTTGTTTTTTCAAGCAAAACTATCCCATCATGACACCTTTTATATGGCTAGTGGAGCAGTTGTTTGAACAAAGTAAAACATAAAACATTAAAATGAATTGTGTTAAATGCAGCCACGCAAAATGCTCAATTTGCACACATTGCAAGTAGCAGTCGCTGTTACACAGTCTCCATTTTGCACGTTAAAATATTTCTATACAGCAGACGGTAATTATCAATTTCACATAACGCCAGCACCATGTTAGCTTCCCATGACAAGTGCTAGAATGTTCTCCCATCAGCTGTGTTTATATATATATATATATATATATATATATATATATATATATATATATATATATATATATATATATATATATATATATATATAAGAGCTGTCAGTTTAGCGCATTTTTATCGGCATTAATTTAAATGAATTTTATCGGGATCAATTTTTTTCTCGCGAGATTAACGCGGCAGACGTCACAGCGGATGTTACGTTGCCCTATAAATAAACCAGAAACAAAACATGAAGCGCGCTGCATAGGTCCACGCACGTTTGTTTTGCCAGCGCGAGACACCGAAAACGGATACTTAAATAGCTCATGAATGGAAAGTTTACTTTTAAAAAGTTGCCAGATTGTTCCACTGACAAGACCAAAGTTACCTGTATGTTTTGCAGTCGGAAACTGAGCTATCATCATAGCACGTCGAGTGTGAAATAGCACTTAATGGCCAAGCACACAGCTGACGTGAGTACTCCGCCCCCTCGTCTCAGACAGACAGCTATGGATCATTTCAAAGTGAAGAAAATGGATGACACGACAAAGAACAAATTTGCTGAAGCCATAGCTAAATATATGGCTATACTGCATGCAAGCCTGTCAACATTGTCCACAGCTCCACTCAAGCTGAAATCATTGGCATTGCATCAAACGACTCCTGTTGGATTGACCTGGCGCGTTAAGAGGGGCGGGGCTGCCACTGACAGGTGACCGCACGATGTATAAATAGCGTTTTGTTTCGTGAGTGAATACACTCGCTTCGTCGTCGGCATGGCTCAATGTTAAGCTACGCGTGTGCTTCTTATCAAGTCAGATATGTAAAGTTAGCTTTTAGATTCGGTCATGATCGGTTGCTTTGTTTGTCTGCTTTGCATTGTGTCCGCTGTGCTTTGTTTGCCGCATCGCGATGCAATCACAGTCAGTTACCGTTCGCAATCGGCAATTTAAACAGCGTGGGCTAAAATGTTGCTAGAACAGGGGTGTCTTTATTGAGCTCGTCTTTGTATAGTTGTCATGTTTGTCCGTCTGCAATCTGACCTTTAAACGAAGTAAATTGCATTGCAGCTGGGGTAAATCATGCCGGCGCTCCACTTCCTGGTTGGACCTTTGGGACTTGTAGTTCTTTTGTTCGATTCGACTTGATATGTTTGTGTTGTATGGTTTCATACGTTTAAAACAATGAATAATGATGACGATAATGATACATAGTGAAATCAGGGTTGATTACATTATTTATTAAATGTATTGTTAAATAAAGGTATTAATTAATGTCAATTATATACATATTTATATTGTGATGCAGAAAGAAAGATATATTAATTTTTACTGCATTTATGTGTAGTTTAGGTTATTACCTGCTTCTGATACTTCTGTTACAACTACTACTACTACTACTACTACTACTACTACTTCTGCAGCAAAGTGCTCCAATAAATGATCAAAAAGTACAGAACGAGAGATCCTTCCATGCTGACCGACAATCCCTATTCAGGGGGCCGTGAAAAACGGAATTAACTGAACAACTCCACTACGGATTGCCAGCGAGAGCCTCCATTACAAGCATCCGAAATAATGTCGACACAAAACCGTAGAGAGACTTCCGAGCAAGAAGGACCAACAGAATCAGAATCAGCATAGCCTGACTGCTGTGTTCAAAGCAAATTTGATAAAAAAGGAAGTATGCAACCATTGCTTAAATCCATTATAGGCTGAGTACTAGTTGACCTTAGATGTGCACCTTATAATGTTATATTGCGCTGTTTTGATTCCATAAAAAGAGCTGTTCAAGCAGCTGTTGTGTGACAAAATATTTTTTTCACTGTTGTTGATGGACTGTAATATTGTGTGAGAGATAATGTGTGAATAACTGATCCAAGTGAAAAATGTTCATGTCAAATTGAAAATCAAAATTGTTATTTCAGTAAATATTTGCATTTTGCACATAGAAAACTGATTCATGATTCCATGTTGATGAGAGCATTAAAATGGGGGAAAATAGGACAAAAAATATAAAAGGAAATTCAGAAACGATTAAAAATGTAAGAGTAATCACGATTAATTTTTCGTTCATTTGAGTTAATTATGACAGTTGAGTTTTTAATTCGATTAAATATTTTAATCATTTGACAGCTCTAATATATATATATATATATTATTTATTTTTTTTCGTTTGGCAATATCTGAGTAGGTTTGCATTATGTTGTTGCTTTGTAGCTCTTACAAATATACAATTAAATAAAATCCAATTTTCGTTTTCAAAAGCCCTGAACATTTCCCCCACCAATTCCGATCAGATGAAAATGGCCTGAACCTTCGCGATTTCCAATCATCTTTCTAGCTTCAGTAAACATTGACTCCAAATTACGGCAGAAATCAGTGCAGTCAAATCACAAATGTTAAATAGTGCAAGAGGTCACAGGTCACAAATCCCAGGTCGGCCATCTTTTCATGGATCAATACATTCTTTATTAATCCCATTTGGAAAATGAATTAGATGGCAGATTGAGAGTGCAGCATTTTTTTTTTGCAGTTTTGTGTTAATTAAATTAAATATACCGGTAATGTTAATTCATGCAACAATCAGAGTTAAAAACGCCTGCATTTTATTGCATGATTTCCAGGTGACAGATCTCTCCATTATCAAACAAATGAGGATGATTATCATTCAGTCACATAAAATTCGACCAGCAAACATGCGCTGTCTTCCATTTACTATGCAACCCACCCCGGCATTAAAAGGAGCTCAACACATGGGGGTAATAGGATTGCCCTGCCAGTCCATCTGTCAGGAGACTGAGCAGCAGCAAAGCCCAGCGACCAAGCACCCTGGCCCGGATCCACCTGCTCAGTCTGTCCTGGCTTTGCACTTTGCTCCGGAGATATTTACTCAGCATTAAAGCCTAACCCTTGTGCGCACACCCAGCCAAGTGTGTAAATCATAGTAAAGGTGCAAGTGAGAAAAAAAAGGGAGAGTTTGTTCGCTTCTAAATGAGATGTTGTGTTAATCGAGTACAGATGGGGATGCTTTGCAGTCACTGGTGAATGAGTGTGAGTCGAGGAGGGGTCGGGTAGAGGGGGTGAGAAGATGGAGAAGAGAAGAGGAGAAAGATAAAATGGGAGGGGTGGATAGTTTTGCTATGGGCTTTAAATCAAGCCTACAGGCTGTGCCGAAACCAGCAGGCTTTACTCTTGCTGCCATTCCAATTACATCAGCATGTGACTAATGCTCCATTGCACAGTGTCCTCAGACCAGCAGGATTGGATTTCTTTTCCCCTGACTCTCTTTTCCCCTCCCCCCAAAACCCACCCTCCTCAACTCCCTTGATAGTGAATTAATTGAAAAGAATGCATGTACAATCATTAGCTCAGGATGAAACACTCTGGGACAAAATTCATCAAATGAATGGATTGTACAAGTGTTCTGGGCTTCAAGCACCCACCATGACCAACAAAATATTGGCAGTAAGACATAAATTGACAAACAGATGTAACAAATTAGCCTAAAGGTGAAAAAGCACACACACACACACACACACACACACACACACACACACACACACACACACACACACACACACACACACACACACACACACACACACACACACACACACACACACACACACACAAACACTGTGGATTAGTAGAAATATACACCCAACGTGCTGAGTAGAAATGGTGCCACTTAAGCGGGAAGAAAAATCATTTCATTGTACCTCTCCGGTTGCTAGGAAACTGCAACTCAATTGGCATTGCAATGCAGTACAACAGCTGTCAACATAATTGGACAATTAACATCTTAAAATGTCTTTATGTTGCTCATATTCATTTCAATAAAGGCCCAAACGTGTCCCAACATGTTTTATACCGGTCGGGTTAATGGGCTGAATATGAAGTACATGTTCTCCTAGGAATGAGCTTTCAACAGTCAAATGATCAGCGACGCGTTCAGGGTAAAGGCGCAGACAATGGTCAGAACCATTTGCGTGTCTCGCAATACACAGACAAACTGCGCATGTTGTCAAGCATGCTATATTTATCCGACAGCACTTCTATATCTCTGGATGGGTGAAAGACCGCCAAGTGGAAAGTAGGCTAAGCAGGTTACAGAGTGAATACAAAGCCACCTCCCCCTATAGTACGTACATAAAAGGACATGAAAACTCCAGCGCTCATATTAAGAACCGTGGACAGTTTGATGATTTGATGACAGATGATTTAGAAAATATAGTATAATGATAACAATAATAATGCATTCAAGAAACTGATTTATGCAATGATTAAAAGGGCTTGGTGCACAATCATATTTATAAATGCAATATGATGACAACCACTACACATGTCCGCGGGGCTCAGACCCTGTCTGCCTGCTGCCACTTCCCCATTTAGTAGTGGCAACACAATGCCAAAGAGGTTTTCCCTGTACCTACCCAGTCATGTTCCAACCAGCCCCTTGTGACCACAGAGCATGTACTCATTGCACCTCAGCCCAAAACTCTCTCTCTCTCTCACACACACACACACACACACACACACACACACACAAACTAAAAAAATAGTCCCCACAAAGCACTTTGTCAACAAAAAGGCAAACACTTGCAAGTACGTCTCATTTAGAGGCTGTAATCTCCAAGAAATCCCATTTGGCAGAGCAGCTGCCAGCGTGGATCAGAGATAGGCTGTAGTTTGGGTGCCCACAGGGCGGCAAGCTGTCCAGTCACACTTTTCTCTTTATTGGGCACGCATACAGTGCCCCCCTTCCTGTTTTCTGTGTTCTTTGCATATTTATCCCATACAAAAGTTTCAGTTCATCAAACCAATGTTATTATCACACAGAGACTACCCAAAGAAATACAATATGCAGTTTCAAAATGCCAATTAAATTTATTCAGTCACAAAAAACACACACACACACACACACACACACACACACACACACACACACACACACACACACACACACACACACACAAGAATGGTCAGGGTGTAAAATGATCGCAAAGTGCCCAGCCAATTCACATTGCAGATCTGTGATCACCCTGGCCAACTTTACATCTTACCAGGGACTAAGCAGTTTATATCAGCAAAGAATCCATACTGGTTGATGCTGGATTTTTTTTCCAGCAGGGTGGGCATTAATTCTGCTTACTTTGTGGCTAGAGGCGGAGCAAATATGGATTTGTAATTGATACTGCGTCACATCATGGCTCACCAAATGACTTCTGTTGTTCTCGCCCAATGGGACACACACACACACACACACACACACACACACACACATATATATATATATATATATATATATATATATATATATATATATATATATATATATATATATATATATATATATATATACAAAACTGGGAAGAGTGGGCCAAAATTCCTCTACAGCGATGTGAAAAACTCATCACCAATTATTGCAAACGCTTGATTTCAGTTATTGCTATCAAGGGTGGCACAACCCATTAGTAGGTTCAGGTGGAAATTAGTTTTTCACGTTGCGGCAGGCATTTTTTGGTGCCTTAATAAATTGGCATTTGGAAATTGCATTTGTTATATCATTGGATTGTCTCTGTGTGATATTAAAATTGGTTTGATGAATTGAAATCTTTGTGTGTGATAAATGTGCAAAGAACACAGAAATCCGGAAAGGGTGTTTACATAAATATCTACACATACAAACATCCATGTAAACATACAAATTACATACATGCAGTCACACAAAACACACATACACATGCTTGAGCTCAACGTGGATCAACACCTCCAGAGACAAATGCCACTTGTTTTAATAGAAGCGTGTCACAGGCTCAAAGAAACAGATTGTCACAGGGAGAGGATTTTATTTTTATTGCTCATGTTATTGATCTGGCATGAGGGATCACGGGGGCAAAGTAACCTCAGGGACTGATTATTTGAAACATAGCAGAGTGTGAGCAGAATTGCTTGCAGCAGTGGCTTGTCCATCTGTGTGTTTGTCATCTTGGATGTCTGTTGACAATATTGCCTCATGTACAATCGTCACGGCAAAAGTAAAAAGAAAGCCATAAAACCCGATTTCCTATAATTCTGTAGAACTTGTACCAAACTACATGCATTGATATGCCAAAAAATATTCGTACGTGTCATAGTAAGTGTCTATTATTATTATTACTCTTATTGTTGTTATTATTATATGCTTAATGCTTACTGCACAAATTCAAGGCGAGTTATGGACCACTGATTCATAGTTTTTGTTCAATGAATTTGGGTCTGGGTTTTTTTTTCTATTTTGATGGAAAATCTGGTTTGCACTTTTCTTCATTTTTTAAATACGATCTGTATTTATTTTTTTATTTGGCAAATCTCGTATTGACATAAGCTGAACAATAGTATTCTGGGTTGCTGTGGCTGTTTGTGTCAAGTACAAAATGTAAGTACAAAATGTGTGGCGCACAGGGCGACAACAGAGTTGTTCATCGTTCAAAATAGCAACGGAAACAAAAGGTCAACCGAAACATTATGAGTGTTTGTATGGTGTGTTTGCGCCTCCTTGTGGAGTAGCCCTCCGGAGCAGTCTTAGAATTGCGCTCCCTCTTCATATCACCGTGGCTCAACTTGAGAGAGAGTCCCTTTTCAACGCTCACGTTAACAAAGACCTACTTGTGGCCAACCATGTTCCAATAACTCAACTGTGTATCAAAGATATAACAAAGTAGCTCCTTATTTGGCAAGTGTATGAGTCATTGGCGGGGTGAAGGCATATGTCACTGTAGATTTATAATTCGATCATTGTTAGCATCACATTTGAACACGCGCAAACACAAAAAGCAGGAGGGACCGCTGAGCAAAACCAAGTGATCCTGGAGCACCACCGTCTGGCGAAAATAAGTATTACAATAGACTACGACTGTTGTACTGTAGTACATTTGACAATATGTGAATTATTTGCCCAGCTGGGGCCTTGCTGGAAAACGAGATTAGATTACATCTAACAGTTTAGTTTATAGACTCGTGCGCGCGTGTGTGTGTGTGTGTGTGTGTGTGTGTGTGTGTGTGTGTGTGTGTGTGTGTGTGTGTGTGTGTGTGTGTGTGTGTGTGTGTGTGCGTGTGCGTGTGCGTGTGCGTGTGCGTGTGCGTGTGCGTGTGCGTGTGTGTGTGTGTGTCCCATTGGGCGAGAACAACAGAAGTCATTTGGTGAGCCATGATGTGACGCAGTATCAATTACAAATCCATATTTGCTCCGCCTCTAGCCACAAAGTAAGCAGAATTAATGCCCACCCTGCTGGAAAAAAAATCCAGCATCAACCAGTATGGATTCTTTGCTGATATAAACTGCTTAGTCCCTGGTAAGATGTAAAGTTGGCCAGGGTGATCACAGATCTGCAATGTGAATTGGCTGGGCACTTTGCGATCATTTTACACCCTGACCATTCTTGTGTGTGTGTGTGTGTGTGTGTGTGTGTGTGTGTGTGTGTGTGTGTGTGTGTGTGTGTGTGTGTGTGTGTGTGTGTGTGTGTGTGTGTGTGTGTGTGTGTGTGTGTGTGTGTGTGTGTGTGTGTGTTTTACTTGGGGTATCTTTTCTCTGATATTTCCATTTGTTTGATGAGCACAAATTGACTGTCAACCAGATATGGGTGTGCCCCACCTGCTCCGCGAAGATGGTTGAGGTAGGGTCCAGCACACCCGCATCCCTCGCGAGGATAAAGCGGGTAACAGATAATGGATGGAAGGATGGATGGATGATGATCTTAAACATTAACATATGGAAATTATGGGAAGTACTTCAGAATTCGGGAGGAGAGCCAATGGTTTTTCATGACACTGTATGTTGTCATGTACAAATATCTAAATGAATGTTTTTAGTGAATGTAAACAGTAAACAACCCCAGTGCCAGAACAGCTTGGCCCAGTTGCACACTGTCAATACTAATGTCATCTGGACACAAAGCATCACTATGGTAACCTGGAAGCCCTGACCCTATCCCATCAGCCCTCTGTACAAGCGGATAGACTGGCGAAAAGATTGTCAATGAGCAAAAGAGAGATAGAGGCTGAGGAGGCAGAGACTGAGAGAATGATGACGATAAAGAGTGAACCTACGAAGCAAAAGAAAGCTAGAAAAAGAGCAATAAAAGAGGCAGCAGGTGGGAGTTAATAGGCCGGCGCCAAGTGCTTGGTATGGAAGGAGGCAGCTCAGTGTGCCACAGCCAAGCTCAACCTTCAACTCTTTGCCCCCGTAAATCCCCCCCTCCCCCAACATCCATCTCTACCTCTCTCTGTTCAACTATCTCGCCTGTAGACTCACGAGCACTTTTGAGTCAGCCAGATAGGCTCAGTGAAATACCCCCCGCCCCACAATGTGCCGTCACCCAAATCACTTAAGTGCTATTTACTGCTCTCTTGGGAGGCCAACTCCAATTACACTTTTGTCAAAATACTGTACGCCCTAAACACTTGCTAACAGATACGTTGTACCAATAAAGTCAATCTGGACATCAGAGTCTAAAAAAAAAAAAATGAAAATTTGTCAAGAGATGCTGTTCAGCAGCATGTTGCGGAATGCGGTTATGGTGTTTTGCTCACAATTTGAAGTGTTGGAACTTCAGGACCTTCTGTTTTGGGTCAGGCAGCTCTCCCAATGCTTGTGTGGGTTTTTTTTTAGTTGCAATGGTAAAGCAAGACAGTTTACAATGATGCATCTTTATGACTGTCTAAATCTATCAAGTTTAACGCGTTTTACCAGCTCTAATAAATTTTGTGACGAAAATATTTCACACCATGTGGTCGTCACTTCCTTTCTTTATTGCTTGTCAATAAATGAGGTGGCACTTGAAAACAAATCATACATTAGTGAGAGAGAATTGGCATGTCGAGTTATGACTCCACTTGTGGCATCGTGCGTCATCCTCACAGCCCTTTGTTTCGGTGGAGCTCCAGAAAACAATCTCACAAGAAAAAGCATAAAATCTACCTTGACAAAAGAAAATACTGCTCAGGATAACACGCTATGGTATGAAATTACAATAGAATTGGGCTTTTCAAAGGGTTACACGGACTGGTCTTCCTTTCGCCCAAAGTTAGCAACAGAGGCTGACCTTGAACTGGATTCACGGGACAGAAAAAGGATGGCTGGATATTATGGTTGCGTGCACTGTACTGCATCACACGGAGTCATGCTTTTATTATTTTGCACTTGTCATGTAGCTGTCATATGATGGAGTTCAATTGTGACATTTTTTGGGGCCACATGATGTCGCTTCAGGCGTGAATCGACCGCACGCGGTGTCGAAATTAACATTAAGACTGTACAAATTCCCCACAGAATTTGCAGTCCAAGGAGACTACATGAAGAGGAGCCTTTGAAGGTGTCGAAGGAGCCAGCCTGCGAATTGTCTTTCTTTGGAAACCACGTGCGGTCGAGTTGCACTGGAAGTGACATCACGCGGCCGAAAATGCGGCCTTCAGAGGATGCAGCCTGCGAAGTTGGACACAGTCAGAAAATTCTCTGATGTATAGTATTTACCTAATATAAATGACAGTTTGGAAAAGATCATGTCACAGGATGTATAATGTACACCAGATTTTCAAACAGATCGGGAAAAAAAGAAAGAACTCTCTGTGGGTACTCAATTATTACAGTACTTCGAAAAACACCTCACACCACAGGACAAATGGTCATATTGACTTTGACCCAATAGAGGGGGAAAAATTACCTAAGGCATCGCAGTTGTTATTGTGTGCCCCCCCCCCGCCCCCTCCCCAATTTTTGCCATGTTAAGTGATATAAAACTCCACACTGCCCATGGTGCTGACACGTCAGCCAAATAAAAGTACATTCTTTCTATGCGTAGTCCTTCTTTTTCCAGGCCATGATTTTAGTCTTGATCCATATCGACCCCGTTACACTGAGGTTATTCCGTGCAAACAGAGGAGTGATGACTTTGCAAGGCTATTTTCAGACTGAAAATGGTGTTAAGGAAGGAAAAAAAAGCATTAAAAGTCGAAGATGGAATGTTGCCATTACCCCAATAGGTGCAGCTGGGTTTACAAGCTGACAGCATTAACTCACTTCAAATTACACTTTTGGTTTTATTTTCAGTGTCTTGTTTCAAAGATGTACTGTTTCGTGTTGTGTCCGACTTGAGTTAGGGCACTCATGTCCATCATTTTGAAATTGCCCATTTCTACTTGAGTCCCCTAAAAAAGGCGCCTTCAGCGCTGTTCCCCGCGGTCCGGTTTCCTAGATGTTTTCCATGTCTCCCTGCTGCAACAGACCTGATTGAAATAATTAGGATCGGGATCCAGCTTCTACAGACCCTGCTGATGATCTGATCATTTGAAATGTGACACTGAGCCCACCTTCTCTTTCCTCCCTAGGGGAATCTCTGAAAGTGAGCTGCCACCTGGGGCCATATGCTCATCTAATGTTTTTGGAATGATCCTATTTTATTGTGTTCTTATTAATCCATAGTTACTCTGGGAGATTTATTAAATGAGAATAAATTATTGTATAGTGTGTATTTTATTTACCATAAACATCAGCCACACTTTATATTCTACTGAATATGAGATGTTTTCCTTAGAGGCCATTTGGAGAAGCACAATTAGAGTTAGGTACACCCTGGACTAGTCGCCACTCAATTCTAAACCAAATATGCACAAACATTTCCGTTCCGATTCACACGTACGGGCAATCTTAAGTCTCCAGTTAACCAAACATATTTGGTTTTGGAATGTGGAAGAAAGTCAGAGCACACAGGAAGGCCTTAGTTAAGGTTCAAAGCCCGACCCTTAGACCACTGAAGCAAATAGGCAGACGTGCTAACCACTACTCCACTATTCTGTCCAAGTGTATAAGTTGGAAATCAAAATCCAATTTAATTTGGGTCATGGGTGAGCTGGAGGCTCTCCCATCTGACTTTGGGCGAGAGGCAAGGGACACCCTGGACAAGTCGCTTGCCATTCACAGGGTAGGTACATATACGGTAGGTACACAAACTAGCATTCACAGTCATATTCTAACTTTCATTCATTCATTCATCTTCCGAACCGCTTGATCCTCACTAGGGTCGCGGGGGGTGCTGGAGCCTATCCCAGCTGTCTCCGGGCAGTAGGCGGGGGACACCCTGAATCGGTTGCCAGCCAATCGCAGGACACACAGAGACGAACAACCATCCACACCCACACTCATACCTAGGGACAATTTAGAGTGCTCAATCTCACATGTCTTTGGAATGTGGGAGGAAACCGGAGCACCCGGAGAAAACCCACGCAAGCCCAGGGAGAACATGCAAACTCCACACAGGGAGGCCGGAGCTGGAATCAAACCCGGTACCTCTGCATTGTGAAGCCGACGTGCTAACCACTGGACTACCGGGCCGCCATATTCTAACTTATAAGGCGTAGAAAAAAAAGTAGTGTGTTTCCGGTAACATGAAATTTCAGCATAGGGTCGGTAGGTCGGACAAAGTTTTTTGTTTTTTTATCTTTTTTTCTCCCTCCCTCCTCCATCAAAAACGTAAACAAAATAAACATAAAACATAAAACAAGGAGACATTGAAACCAGTGCCGGATGGTCGTCTGTCAAAGAGGGGAAGCTCAATTTTGGTCGACATCATAAAATGTGTCCGTTTATTTATACGCGAATTCTACTCTAGCTCCGTTCCTTTTCAATAAAATGATCTGTGACCCTGTCATAACAACAAGGCGTCTTTTCCCGGTACTTAATTAGTGTCCTACAACTATAGGAACTACAATAAAACCCACCAGAAATAAAAGATTAATGTGTCGCTAGTTGTTTGTTTAGAACAGTGTCGCTAAAATGATTAGGAGAAGTCTCCAGCTCAACTCGGAACAGAATGCGAGTTGAAAAAAATGCTCGCACGAATGTCTACACTAAAAGCTTGGTGATTGGCTCATTTCAATGTCAATCACTAAAAGCTCGGTGATTGGCTCATTTCAATGTCAATCGAACTGGCACACAGGCATCCAATCTGATGCAGAAACGCCTGGCGTCCGGTACCCTCCTACTGCCATCCAGTCCCAGAGACGCCGAATTCCGTGGGCGGGACAAAAACCAGTTTGTATCCAATGAATCGTCTCCGTTCAACGCATTGGGACAACCTACCCTGAACTCACTACCGTTTAAAGCACAGCGAAGCTGCGGCATGAAGAAGCTGACTCTGAGCAAAAGTTGAGCACGTTGTAGCGCATATTTAGTCAATGACATGTACACACAATGAAAATTTACATTCATATATTTGATCACTTATTCTTTGACATTTTAGCAGTCCGAGAGCAATCGCCACTGATTGAAACCCCCGCTCGGCGGCGAGAGAGTTGGGTACCCAGCGGCTGGGTGTTAGAGCCATCTCGTCCCGCGTCCTAGACGGCCCGTGGTGGTCGTGGCCCGGCCTGAACTAGGGTGCCGTAAGACTAAGGCGGACGGGGGGTCGACGTCAACGAGCGGGCGGACGCGCGGGTCGGCGGGGTGGGCGGCCGGGGAACGCCGACGGGCGCCTGACCGGGTAGTGACGGGGACGGGCGGGACGCGGAGGTGTCGCGGCGCACCGACCGACCCGCGCCCGACACCGTCCCCTCCCCGCGACGCCTCCCGCCGCCGTCGTCCCGCCGCTTCGCGGCCGGCGCCTCCGCCGCCTATTTGGGTTTCGCTCGCCCGGCTCGAGGCGGGTGCGCCGCCGCCGCCGGCCTCGCGGGGGCGGGCGCTGGGTGTTCGTGGCGGGGGGTAGAGTAGACGACCGGCGCGCCGTACCAAAACCCCGCCCGTCCCACCGTCACGCCCGCCCCGCCTCTCCCGCGTCGCCGTCGAACGCCGCCGCCGCCGTCGCCTCGTTGAATCTTTTCGATACAGCAGTGGATGTTATTTTCTTAATATTATGGTGCGAGCATGCGACTGCAACACACAAAACGCGGTTTAAACTGTTGTCGGAGATCGTGGCCGCCGCCATGATTCAATGTTGTTGACAGACGACAGGGCAAACGACGCAACGTGAATATCGCGAGTGTTTGCACCAATGTAAACGCTCTAAATTCATCTTTCCTTTTATTATTTATAATTTTGGCTGTGGTTTTATTGTTCTTGTTTTGATTGTAAAGCGTCCTTAAGTGTTTTGAAAGGCGCTTATAAATGAAATGTACTATTATTATTATTACACAAAAATGTAGAAGGTTTGAAAAAAAATGCCGACCGTAAAGTTTTTCTTTGAGGTAGAAATTCTCGGTCGGTCGGGTTACCGGAAACACACTACTTTTTTTTCTACGCCTAAAGACAATTGTGAGTCTTCGCTAGAGTTCTCCTACGCAGGTTTTTGAATGTGAAAGGAAACACGGGAGAGAACAAGCGACTTCCAGGCATGGGCCAGAACCAAGATTCCAACCCGGCATCTCTCCACTGTGAGACAGACCACTCTTTCCACAACTCATCTACTTTGCTCTTTCTTCAATTCAGATTCTTTTCAACAAAACAATTTGTTATAAATTTCTTGTCAAACTAAAAGATGATTGTATTGAAATATGTGTCCCATAGTGTCCATTTACCATGCCCCTACTTTGAATTAGCTGATTTTTAATGCAGAAGCAAAAAAAAACCCAAACAAAAAAAAAACAGCTAGCAGCAACCTGTCTCGCTTACCCCATAGAACCTTTCATAAAATCACAAAGACAGATGGGCATGGAGAGAGAGTGCACATCCTGGTGTTCTATATATAAATTTCACTCCCAATAGTAGTGGTGTCTATGCTGCAGACTGTCAGGCTCAGCAGTCCGGTTCGATAAGGAGCCTCTCTGTCCCATGATAAAGCTACTGAGAGGAGCACACTCAATGTTGTAACAAAGGAGATCACTAAGGCTGAACTGCACCATCAAGTTGAATAAGAGGATTAAAATATATAATTGCACGATTCAAGTTTCATGAAAGCCAGGGTAAGGAGATCGTAAAACTTGCATCAGTGTTTATTGTAACCATACAAGGTCTCCAGTGAGTGAGGGGAGTCAACGTTTATACTGTGACTGCTCATATCATTCCTTGTTTTCATGTCGGCTCGCTGCAAGAGACCGAGCAGGAAGTGTTTGCGGTAATGTGAGACTGCAGATGAGCACCGTGAGAGAAAAACGCCTTGTTGTTGTGTTTTCACGGGCATTTCAGCTCCCTCCTGAGATTCACCTGATGGGCTTTGGATACCAGATTGAGGCCATTAAAATCACATCATGTGGACTTACATGACTGCACTGCACGCATGATGACAACCCCCCTTCCACAAAGCCCGCACAATCAATATCCTTGATTTTCTTCAAAATTAAATTAATGTTGCATTTGCCAGACTTTTCAGCATGATGTTCATGAGATGAAAAAACTACTGTCCAATATATGGTCATTAAGTTTTTTTAACCATTCACAGGGCCACTTAGGTCACCTTTAATCAAATGTTTAAAAATGCAATTGGGTACGTTCAACTGCACGCACAGGATACGTGTTAGAGATAATGGACGGATGGTAGACACACAAAAAAAAAGACTTGACAGTATTTTCTGCAATCGAAAAAGAAAATATAACATATAATAAATAATATTTGAAACGATTAATCAACCAATTGATTATTAATTTTCCCCATAGTTGAGCATGGAAACTGAATCCTGTCTACCCTCAAGTATCGCTGCTCAAACTGCATCACAGAGGTTATGTAGGGGGACGTGCATTGCTTATGTGTGTGTTTGCAAGCATAGCGCTACATATTCTTGACTGTCAAGTGGGAGTCTGACAGAATAACGGAACAGCGCCACCCCTCCCCACACTCCTGAAAAATCTCACTCAACCATACTCACAAAACTGTGTTATACCGGAAATTCCAAACAGAATCCCACAAGCCCTGACACTGGGTCATCAAAATGTCACTGGAAGTCATTTCAACACCTCTATTGCAGTGAGGGAATAATGCGTCACTGTTTTTTGATGACCCTTCATACATTGAGGCTGAGGCAGAAATGATTGATGGATGATGCGGGACATGACAACATACCACAGATACTGGTGTGAATACCCATTTTCTCTTTCTCATTTACAACAGGACATAGCCATCGAAAAGCGGAAAGACTTAATCCGTCACACCAGACTGAATGCGCTGACCTGAAATGGGAGAAACGAAGGAAGCATGGACCAAAAACAACCCTCCACCCCCCAAAAAAACCCAGAAACAAATACTGTGTGTGTGTGTGTGTGTGTGTGTGTGTGTGTGTGTGTGTGTGTGTGTGTGTGTGTGTGTGTGTGTGTGTGTGTGTGTGTGTGTGTGTGTGTGTGTGTGTGTGTGTGTGTGTGTGTGTGTGTGTGTGTGTGTGTTTTTGAGAACCCAGGTGACAGCATGTGCTGCCAGCACATCCCGGGCGTCCCGATAAATGGGGAACAATGTGGTCGACAACCAGGATTATGTAATGCATTTTCCACTCACAGGGTAACTGCACACTCATCTTCCCCGGGGCGAACTGTGCTCAGCTGGAGTGGGCATAAATGCTGAGAAATGGTGGAGCGCGCGTTGGATTGGGGAATGGGTGAGGACAGGGGTCGGGTTGAAGTTATATAAATACTCCAAGTTTTATCAAGCTTGGTAGGTCTGATCACACCGGGAATCCCAAATGTAAGTGTGAACTAACAGCCGTGCGTGCTTTGATTTGTGGGCGTGCTTTTTTTTTTTACATACATACACACACACACACACACACACACACACACACACACACACACACACACACGCACACACATGTATTCATTGTAGAGCAGTGTGCGTGCAGGGGGCTGGCATTTCCAAGGTTATCTGCTGTGTCATCATACTCCACGAGGTTTCACTCCAAGAGTCAACAGCTCACATTTGCTTTCTGTGGCTAACTGCTTCTTATTCCTCTATTTGGATAGCAGCGGAGAAACATCGCTCATCTCTAGCAAGTGAATGTCGAGTGGGCTGGCACCTTTTCATAACATCCAGAGACTGTTTGTAAAAATAAGGTATCTAACATAT
This sequence comes from Hippocampus mohnikei, assembly GCA_026261675.1. Lineage (NCBI taxonomy): Eukaryota > Metazoa > Chordata > Actinopteri > Syngnathiformes > Syngnathidae > Hippocampus > Hippocampus mohnikei. The sequence continues at coordinate 17,047,911 of JAKGUB010000557.1, read as the reverse complement.
TGTACAGTATAGTTACATGTCACATCCCAGAGGGTCACTTTATCATTGTTTGATGAACAAGCAAGCAGTAAGCAAAAGCAAAAAAACAAAAACAAAAAAAAGCAAAGGACCTTCAAAAAAAGTTCCTGCAAACTTGGTGCAGCAAACACTCAATGTGACAGTCGAACCGGCATTGTTTGATGAAGCGGGAGATTTATGTGTCTTGCTTCCTTAGATTAGACCCTGGATTGTTCATCAGTCAGTCGTGGGGCCCATAAATACAGACAACCATTCACACTCACAGTCCCACGGAGTAAGAACTGAAGCCACACTGCCTTCGTATAAGGCAAATAACCACAACCATGCCATTAGTGACTGATTTTCTCAACTTAGCTTTCAAACTTTGAAGTCGAAAACATTTGTGGCAGAGTGCAATTCTGTTGTTGTGAGTGTCGCCCTAGATAACAAGCTTGATGACACTTCTGTGAAGGTTACGTTTACTGTGACCAGCATAGACTCTGACAACTCAAATCCTCAAGCCAAATATATGCGCGAGTATTAACGATATGCTTTTTGACACAGTTTTAACACTGTCAATTGTTAAACGGACATATGTCTGAACGTCTCAATCAAAAACCAGACGTGACAGGCAAACATATGCTCTGGCTGGTGACTATCACTTGCTGACATGTGATGTGTGTAAACATTTGTTGTGCAGAGCTCTATGTTGGTTGGGGTGCAGATGAGCGTGTAACGAACATGACTTGAACTTCAAACCCAAAGACATACTCTTGAGTGAACATGTATCAATGGCTTGCATGTCTTGTAGTCTAGACTAGAGGCTTTGGACAATACATACTGTACTGCATCACTATTCCTTCCTGAGGGCAGAGCGTACCAGAAGGAGGGCAACCATGCAAAACTAAATAATGCAACGGCCCAGTCTCCACATGATGACCTAGTAATCGGCCGCTTATAGCAAACACTGATACCCTCGCGGGCTGAACCGTCTGACAGTTCAGTCACCAGCTGGATGAACTGTCTGCCATGAAGAACTTCCATCCATTTTCTCTAACACTTATCCTCATTAGGGTCATGGGTGAGCTGGAGCCTATCTCAGCTGACTTCGGACAAGAGATGAGGTTCAACCGTGACTGATCGCCAAACAATTGCAGAGCACATACAGACAAACGATCCACATTTACACCTTATGACAACTAAAGCGTTGTCTTTAGGTTCATTAAAGACCTGTTCTGGAATTGACGACATAGTCACAATTTCAACTTTGCCTCAACACTTTACTGACATTCCTGTTTGTGCAATTTATCACTGAGTAAGAGAAAGCCTATTAGCGGTCTGAAATGATCTGAGTGTGACTCAAAATCGAGTGGAAGATATTTGCTACCTCTCTTGACATGCTGCAAACACCACATAAGAGGAAATGCACCTCTGTCTTCAGAAAAACAAACACAATGAAGTAATTTTCAAGCATGACAGAATCACCACATACTTCCATTCAAAGATGTCCCCAACAACTTCTCCATCTGTTTTTGAATGCGCAGTCGCTTGCAACTTGTGCACGCATGATGTACAGATGACCAAACATTGTGTGTCACAGAGTAAACAACTCACAAGCTTCAGATCCCCTTCGTGTCCCACCCTACCTTCGGTGTGACAACTGGACGACAGGATAGTGCTCGGCGGCCGGAAGATGTACGGAAGGTAACGGGAAAAGCATTTCATCTTCTCCTCCTTCTCCGAGGCTTGCCAACGGGTGTGGAGTGTTTGCTCGCAGGCTCCACATGCGCACCGCATCCACGACAGCCAGCCAGAGAAGAATCAGTGGGATGCTGCCTGCGGGTCGCTCGGTGTGTCCATGACGCGGGGGGCTATGACAGCAACGCCAACGCCCCCCTCCTCCTTTCCCCCTTTCTGCGGGAGAGCTGGAACTGCGACCGGACTTGACCCAGTGTTGTATCACGTCTTACGCAGGAAGAAAATTGCTGTGTAACTATAATAAACAAATAAATAAAATATATGTATATTGTTTTACGCTTGTTATTTAAATAAATAAATAAGCAAACAAACAAACAAACAAACAAACAAACAAACAAATAATATAATATAAATAAATAAATAAATAAATAAATAAATAAATAAATAAATAAATAAATAAATAAATAAATAAATAAATAGATAGATAGATAGATAGATAGATAGATAGATAGATAGATAGATAGATAGATAGATAGATAGATAGATAGATAGATAGATAGATAGATAGATAGATAGATAAAATATACGTATATATTTTTTACGTTTGTTATTGTCATTGTTAGTTTTATTGGTGTGCCCGCGTATTCAGATGGTACTAAATCAAACTTGATGAATCATACAGAACTTATTACGAGTTTATTAGTGTACATTGGTACGTTCTAGCTCCATCTTGTGGTGATATTTCGTGTCTAAACTCAGTACATGCACAACACGATCCAACGTAGAAATAAAGCGGAGACCCTTATAGAAGATAACCATAGGCCCTTGCGTGTTATTCACCAGTAATCTCTACAAGTAAACTCATAAATTCAAGTTTAAATGGATTTAATCGGGAAAAATGCTGGATTGTGTTCATGATTAATTCCGCGTATGATCTCGCGAGATTTGAGTGTGAACTAATGCCAACGGAAGTAGTTCTCCATCCTCTTTTCCGCCGGCCATAGAGAAGTACAAGGCAGGGTAAGATTTGTAGCGACCATTTCACTTGCGAATCTCGTCCCATCCATGTTGAAAACACTTCTATTTTACTGAATAAAATGCCATAGAGCCCTCTAAACCGTACCATCGTCACATAAAGACCCATATTGTGGCGAAATTCTTGAACGATGACTGCATTACTACGTCTGCTGCTAGCGCCTTCGTTAGCGTCCCTGAATGATCCACATGTTATCAACCCTCACTGACGTGATTAAAACTTGAAAGCAGAAAAATTATTATGCATTCGGACTAAGTGACGCTGTAATTCCGTCGTCTGCGTTCCGGGTTGGTCTACTATGCGAAGGAAAGAATCAGTACACCACCTTGATTGCGATGTCTATTATGCTAACACACGGAATATGAAGCTAGCTATAATAGCTGCTTTTCGAACCGCTGCAATCATCTGTCGACAGTATGTTAACCAGAAACCCGGGAGGTGGTAGTGTTTTGATCCCTTCAATCATGACATCTGCTCGGATACTGCGCAACGTGAATGCGTTAACCATGTTTGCGACCATTTGAACTCAATGATGATTACTTGTCTGGCTTATACTGTCGAAAAAGTGTCACGTTAGGTTGTTTTTCTTTTATTTTTAACAGCATCATGAAGCTGAACCCGTTTGTAACATCTTCCCGCCGCAAGAACCGCAAGAGGCATTTCAATGCTCCCTCACACATCAGGAGGAAGATCATGTCCTCCCCCTTGTCCAAGGAGCTCCGTCAAAAGTACAACGTCAGGTCCATGCCCATCCGCAAAGATGATGAAGTCCAGGTATTGAAATCAAGCTTGACTATTGTCAAGAAAAATACTTAGTCTTGATTTGCTTTGCCAACGGTTTGCTTTGCCACACTCAGGTTGTCCGTGGACACTACAAAGGCCAACAGATTGGCAAAGTGGTCCAGGTGTACAGGAAGAAGTACGTCATCTACATTGAGCGTGTGCAGAGAGAAAAGGCCAACGGAACCACAGTCCACGTTGGCATTCATCCCAGCAAGGTGACTGCTTTTTATGTATAATGTTTGTACTTGTCAAAATGCATATGAGATGAATGTCAGTGCTTGAATGTTTTCTGTGATGCACCCAAAAGCAGTACCACTGGGAAACTGAGAGGTTGGAATTGAGATCTGAAAGAAATAAGATTTATAAATTGTGGAGCATCTAAATAATTCACTACAGATGTCCCGGCGTTTATTTGTGTAATTGGCCTCTCATACTTGATAACACCAGACGGGAGTGCAAGAGCATTGCTTCCGATATGGCCTAATTCATGTGATGGGACAAATGTAATTGCTTGACGGCAGCAGTGTATACCACAGTACGAACTTACTGTAAAAATTGGAGTGCAAGTATTTATGAATTATTGTACAAACAAATTTTAACCTCGAAGACTCTGAGTTTCTGTTTTTAGTTTATATTGTAACGAACTGCCTAGATTATGTGTTTATGTGTTACCGTCAAGATAGATAGACAAATAGATATAAATGAGAGGCTATGTTTCATGATGGCTATGCAGTTAGTGTGGCTTTGCGGTTAATTACTCCTCGCCCATCTTTCTTGATGGTAATACTTCTGAAAGCTTTTGCTTGTTTGCAGCCAGGGAGTTGAGGTTAGGTGACTTAGAGGAGGGGCTGTGCACTATGAGAAGACAGACAATGGTAGCAATCCAGCTGTTGCTCGCTGGTGTGGTGGTAGTTCCAGCTATAATAGCAGGAGGAATTTTGTTCAAACTGGTACATTTTTAGTGAAGTCCAGAGGACTTGGTGGTTTTGTGCGTCTCTGAGGATGTCACTGTGTTTTTGTTTTTGTTGGGGGGGTTTTCCTCAATTTCAGGTAATGTTTACAATTAACACATTAAGGACACCAATGTTTAAGCTGCATTAACGATTACATTTCTGATACAATACAATATACAATACATGCTGATTTATATAGCGCTTTCACAACAGCGGTAGCTGTAACAAAGCGCTTATTAGTTGAGTCATTTTCCTGCCGAAGAATTTGTTACACGCTGTCTGTCATGATTTGTGTAGATTTTCTCACTGAGCAAGCAATTTATCAACGCTGCCCAAGTGATCCTGTTTGAGGTCATCGGAAAGCTGCAGCTCTCTGCAGATAATTTAGCAGGAGAGGAGCACAGGCACCGATCATCGTTTAGTCAGACATTGACAGCCTTGTGTTTGTCCTTGAGTTGAATCTATTTTCAACCTTTTACCAGTGTCAAGCAAATCAGATCACAAGGTGATCTTGGCCAGCAGTTTGCCAGCATGTTAACGCAAGAGGCTGTCGTAATCAGTTCAATGGCCCTCGTCTAATCTGATTTCTTTGCCTCATAGGTGGTCATCACCAGGCTAAAGTTGGACAAGGACCGCAAAAAGATCCTGGAGCGCAAGGCCAAATCTCGCGCTGATGGAAAGGAGAAGGGCAAATACAAGGAGGAGACCATTGAGAAGATGCAGGAGTAAACATCTTTTGCTATCAATAAATTGTATAAAATGGTGTGTCCATCTCTTGTTTTCTTGGATGGGTATGCTTTGAAGGAGAAATGTCAATTGTTGCAATGGACCCTGTGCATATTCTCACAAGATTGAAGTTTTACTGCTAATGTTGTACTTGCCAAGCAGGGGAACTTATGACTTTGACTTTGGTTTTAAAGGTAATTTATCAAGCTGCTTTTCTACTTTGGGGAGGGGGTATGCATTTCCAGTATGAGATGGCTTTCATGTCCAATATAGTGGTGGACATTAAAGTTACTCGACATATAATAGCCTTTTTGGGTCACAAATGTGTTTGCTTTTACGTCGGCCAATATACAGGATATCTGCACTGCAACCATTTCAACGTTACTATGATAGAATGCTTCACATGAATACTTAGTCAGCTAAGTACACTGGCCAATTTCAACTTGGAACTGAATTATGAAGGTACTGTACTGGGTTCCTGGGATACAGAAGCATTTCAGGGTTCCTGGTACTCCATCAAAGTCTTGAATCCAATTAAAAAACAAGGCAGTGAAACGTCTTTCAAAAGCTAATGCTATATACAGTACAATCCATCTTTATATAGCAATAATGAACACAACATAAAAATGTTGACAATAATACAATCCGAATTGTCGAATTATGATTGTAAATATTCTCACATCTCCATCGTGAGGTTTAAAATGTTTAAATACAGAATTACTTTTGATAACATCGGTCTATCATGATGGTGGACACATCACAACAGCGATGTGGTTTTAGTCGACACTATCAAGACTAGATGTATGCCATTGGAGCGGTCGTCTCCAATTTTATTGAAAATGCATCAGACAATTATTTGGATGCAGACTAACTGGTCGCACATTTCCGCCTACGTGTGGTCAAATCAGGTGTTGCGGAACAGAAACGGGTGCAATCTCACTTAACGCGGAGTTTTAAACTCGGACAATTTAGAAACTTTAAATCTGGACCATGCATTTTATAGAATTAGATTTGAAACCAAGAATCTGCGAGTGAGCATGTTTGGAAACTACAAAGCTAAAAAAAGGTGCATTGGCCACACATGGGTCTTGAATTAGACATGCGCACTGGCACTTCCTCCTTTCGCTCGTGATATGGTCACGTGACGTTGCGACTCGTTTCAAGTTGTCAGAAGTTTTGTGTCTGTATATTCTCCTTTCTAAACTTACTGCTGCTATGGCAGAATTAACTTTTGTCATCGCCATGTCCACGATGACCTTATTTTGGGGCATAGTTGGAGGAGTGGTGCCCTGGTTTATCCCCAAAGGCCCGAACAGAGGGTGAGTGTGTTCGCGTCACTTCACTAGCTCATTGCTAATTTCAAATTGAAGTAACGTTTCGTATTGTGTGTAGGATCACAATTGAAAATGTGCAGTATTTAGTCTCGTACTCTGTATATGTTATTTAGTGGTGGATAAGCTTACAATAGCTTTTAGTAAGAGTCGGTGTTAGGCACTGGAGACTAAAAGCTCAAGTTTCTCCTGCGTATCACTTAAACCCCTCATGCTTTTTTTTTTTAACGAATAGGTCAGCATTACAGTTTTTTTAGGTTATGCCCTCTTACTTATTGGAAAAATAAAAACAACCCCTCTACGGAAGGACGATGCAACTTCCCATATGTATGTCTAGGATATTAATTGGAAAAATATAAATAACCCCTCCATGGAAAGACGATGCAACTTCCCATAAGTATGTCTATTATATTAATACCTTGAGCTGTTTGTTAGGTATCCTTAAATATTGTCTTTTCCCCACAGAGTGATAATCACAATGCTGGTGTTAACTTCTATTTGCTGCTACTTGTTGTAAGTATTATTCGGCCTGTTTTGGAATTTAAACATGGCGAACACTATCCGTAATTACTCAGACTTTTTTACTTTGTACAATTATATACAGTACCACGTGTCTTTAACTATTTGGCAAATATACTTCACAACAAACTGCTTTGCTCAATACTGGGGAAAATGTCCACATAAGGGTAGATATTTAATGTTAGTTGTGGAATTGTGTGTGTGTTAGATGCAAATGGTGGGGTTGTGAAAAGGCAGATCTGAATCAAATCTAAAACTTACAGGAGTTGTTTTTTTAATTGTTTTTTTTTTAAGAGGAATACAAAACGTCCATCTGTCCATTTTCTATCACGCTTATTTATTACACCCAATCACAACTGACATTGGCTACAACCTGTACTGGTCACCCAAACACATGTAGACAAACAACCTTTCACAATGATGGACAATGTAATTTACTATTCAATTAAACTTGCATGTTTTTGGAGTGTGAATGGAAGCTGGAGACCATGTAGAAAACCTCATAAAAGTATGGGAACAATATGGAAACTCTACACGATTCAAACTAGTGGAAGGCAGACAATGTAAACCGTGCTGCCCTAATATAAGAAAGATTTGTGTTGCTAAATTATTGACTATCAGTGTGGTTTGTGCTCTTGTTACATAATCACATGGACACAGGAGAGCAACACACAGGCCAGCGGTTGAGTTGTGAATGTCCACCCTTGATGAGCACTGGTCTTCATGTGTGTTCTTTTCTTCAGCTGGTTGATAGCCATTCTGGCCCAGCTGAATCCACTGTTTGGGCCGTCTCTGTCCACTGATGCCATCTGGTACCTGAATTACCACTGGTCTTAAATACTCAGGTAAAACACTTTGGGAATGTCACGGCCAACATATTGCGCATGTTGTAATAGTTGTTGTACTGCTTAGTTCTTCAAATGACGTGCACTTTTTGCTCTGAATTCCTCTCAACACAGACAGCGCTGCAACGTCTGGGACCACTTTCTCCTCACTTCATGCTGTTGTCCACAGTTCTGAAATGCCTTCATTCTCATCTCTTTGGTTTTACAGACTGATGCTCAAACCCGTGCCTTGTATAGTCTCTAAAGGGCCTTTCTTAAAATTGATCCCCAGTGAGTGTGCTTTAATGTAAAAATAAGCCTTAATAATGTTTGGTTTCTGTATGCTATTGTTTAGAGCTGATGTTAATATGAATAAACTTGCCATGAATGTTATTTGTTGTGCCTCATACTCTGTCCTTTATACAGATCCCATTACCATTATTGTTTAGTTTAGATTGGCTGTCCTCAGAATACCATTCAATGAATGTCTTTTTTCTTTTGGCACTAATATTGATGTTATTTCGCTGGCCAATTAGACTGCTGTGATTATTATAATAATAATACAGCAATAATTACAGTAATTGAGAGAGAGAGAGAGAGAGAGAGAGAGAGAGAGAGAGAGAGAGAGAGAGAGAGAGAGAGAGAGAGAGAGAGAGAGAGAGAGAGAGAGAGAGAGAGAGAGAGAGAGAGAGAGAGAGAGAGAGAGAGAGAGAGAGAGAGAGAGAGAGAGAGAGAGAGAGAGAGAGAGAGAGAGAGAGAGAGAGAGAGAGAGAGAGAGAGAGAGAGAGAGAGAGAGAGAGAGAGAGAGAGAGAGAGAGAGAGAGAGAGAGAGAGAGAGAGAGAGAGAGAGAGAGAGAGAGAGAGAGAGAGAGAGAGAGAGAGAGAGAGAGAGAATCTAGGTATACAATATAGATAATACAGAGAGAGAGAGAGAATCTAGGTATACAGTATAGATAATACAGCTTAATGCTTGATATTCTTACGTTTCACTTGTTTTTACTCGACTAACTTGACCGATGATCGACTAAATAGATAACCGAAAAAGATCAATTTATTTACATTGCATTCTGGTTACGTTGGATGTTCTCACGAGACGAAAAGCGATAGTAAGATTGTCCTTCTTACTTGCCGTAATAAGTCACGTGACGTTGTCAACATGGCGTCTCACGACGTCCACGTCCGAATATGCGAGCAAGAAATATTAAAATATGACCTGGAAGTCAAGGCTCTCATTCAGGTGCGAATTTTGAGTTCGCGTTATTAAGTGAGGTCGTGTCAGAATATGGTTGGTCTCTGATCTTTTCATTTCAGTGAAATGTTTTTGTGAAGTAATATTGTGCGACTGTATCATGACGGGTTAACTACGTGGAGGGAAAAGCATATATAATGTGGACAACTACCTGTTATTTCAACTGTAAAGAGATTTTTAATTTAAATTGGGAATTATTTCTGCTTTCAGTTGCGTGGAAAAAACTCATCTAAATCGACAGCGACAACAAAATATTCCAGAACGAATAAAACGTTCCCTATAAATTGTAACAGTAATCTTATGGTCCTGTTATTATAAATTAATTGGTTGCCCCAGCTTGATAACATTCAAAGAGGAATGAATGGGATGTGTGATTTTCAGCAGTTCTGAGGCTGTTCGAATTTCGACACCGGCTTTACTGTGTGAGTTTTGCATGTTCTCCCCCCATACAACTTGTGTGGGTTTAACTTCAACGAGAACGCTAAATTCTGCATAGGTGGTAGTGTGAGTGTGAACGGTTGTTTGATAGGATGTGCCGACTCATCTGTGCAGGTTGCCCTTGACACATTGCCTCGATTGTGGCCTTATAACTCATTCCCTCATAAACTGCTGAGAGAAAATTTACTTGAAGTTTTTACTTATCAGCGTTTGAGTGAATATGGGAATGAGAGAGGGCAGGGCAGCACGAGTTGCGCAACGGGGCCAGAAGCGTCATAAAAGGGCATGCAAATCAGGGATTTGCAACCCCCTAACAATTTAACTCCCATACTGTCATTAAAACAATTAGGTTATTTTTTCACATGCTGTTGCAGGAAAGAAAATGGAACGATGGATGCCTGGGATCGATCTATCCCTTACTGTTATTTAATAATGTACCTTTGTCCTCTGTTCTATTATAGAATGAGGCTGTATTCTTTTTCTGATAACAAAATGGCATGTGTCATGTTCTACCAGGATATTAACGAGTGCAGAGGTCCTCAAAGCAAGTTGACAGAACTCAACGCCGACGTGAAGAAGAGTTTTCACAATCTACGATTGCGCATACAAGTGAGAAGTTCATAAAACACAAACTATTTGCATGTTCCATGTCATTATGTTTCATTGTCTCCGTGGCAGGATTTAGAGCAGATGGCGATGGAGCAGGACAAAGAGTCCGACAAGCTGGCCTTGATCAGTCAGGTAGAAGGACACAGGAAACAGATGCTGAGGTAACGTTTTTGTCCAACTAAAATATCTATCCAGGCTATTGTTGAATTATTACACACTACTGCCACATTGCAAAAATATGAATGGTAAGTTAAATGAAGGCACTAAATTGTCCAAGCATGCATGTGAGTGGGAATGCTTGTTATTCTATGTGTGCCCTGCCAGCGACCAGAACTGGTTGCCAATTGCAGGGCACACAGAGATGAACAACCATTCGGGCTCACACTCACACCTATGGCGGATTTTGAGTGTTCAATCAGCCTACCATGCATGTTTTTGGATTGCGGGAGGAAATCGGAGTACCCGGAAAAACCCCACGCAGGCATGGGGAGAACATGCAAACTCCACACATGAAGGCCAGAGCCGGGATCGAAACATGCACCTCTGCACTGTGAGGCCGATGTGCTAAACCAGTCGACCATTGTGCCGCCCTGTTATTATTATTATTAATTTTTTATTATTACGGAAAAGAGTGTACACATAGGGGCAATCACTACAGAAAATAAAAGAATGTAATTTTAATGACTTTTCTGCCCCAGTGCAAACCTTCCAATGGCCATGTCCTGAAAGGACTTTGGTGTGTGCGTTGTTTTTTTTTTTTTTGGCAGCAATCAGACTACCTGGAGGAAGTCCAACCTGGCCAGCAAATTGTCAATCGACAATATGGAGAAGCAGGCGCTGCTTAATGGAGCTGATAGTGGAGCAAGACAGAGGTGAGGGGACAGTGTGTCACTTTCAGCAAACGCATCGGAGTCGGGTTTCAGCTGGAGCACATTGAAACTCGTACAGCGGCAACACAATCCATTCCACCGATTGAGCTCCAGTTTGTTGCTCGTCAACAAAAATTGTGTGTCACAGCAGTGAATGGACTTCAAATGGGTCTTTTTATATTGCACAGACAGTGTTTGAAGTATTATTTCAACAGTCTTATCCGTCATATTGGTGTAGAAATAAGTTTGACACTCCGTCACGAGAGAAAATAAGAGTAAAACAAAATAACTGACCTTTGAGGACATGTGATGTAGGTTTTGTGCATATGCATGTGAAGAAGGCATAACAAAGCAAAGTTTTTTTGTTTTTGTTGTTTTTTTAGTCATTCACTGTCATGTAAATGGGAAAAAGTTTACAGTTGTATAATGGCTTCTTACTGTTAGAGCGAATCTCTTCGCATTAAAATGGTGCTGTCTACATTCCGTTGTTCGTTTGTTTATCTAAATACTGGAGGGTCCTCGGTTTGTGAGGGTTCTGTTTTTATGTCTTTGTTTTGCACTTATGGATTTGAAGTGGTTTTTTTTTTCTTCAAACAAATACTGCATTTATGGTCACTATGATGTCTACTGCATTGGCGTAAGTTCAAATCATGGTTTCATGGACACAATTTCCTTATCGTATTATTCAGGAAGACCACCAAAGAAGGTCTGGCCCAGACATCCACAGACATTACAAAAAATCTGATGAGCATCAGTCGAATGATGGCCCAACAGGTTAATCAGAGCGAGGAGACGATCACGACATTAGGTTGGACTGAGTTTATTTGTACGGTATACAGTATATACAGTATATTTTTTTCTGGTTAATGATATGCATTGAGTATCAAATTCCTGGACTTTGAGCCAGTTGGTTTGCATTGTATTCAAATATTCGCCTCTGCCGTTTCCAGCAACTTCATCCAGGACCATCCAAGAGACCAACGATGAATTTAAAACCATGACTGGGACCATTCAACTGGGGAGGAAACTCATCACCAAGTACAACCGCAGGGAGCTGACTGATAAACTGCTCATCTTCCTCGCGCTGGCCCTCTTCCTTGCCACGGTGCTCTACATACTCAAGAAAAGACTCTTTCCTTTCTTTTGAGGTGTACGTGCCATGAAGGCAATTCAAGTACTTCTCCCCAAGTGAGCACAAACAATTTTCAACATGCCGCGTGCTGCGTTACCTCGCCACAGCAAAAAAGGGTGAATTAGTTGCCTAATGTGCGTCTTAAGCTTCTGTATGTGCAATCTGTTCTCTCATGTCGCGCCAACATAAACCACTGGTGGTACAAAATCCACAACTGTACTTGAAAGCTAATGAAAGATTCATAAAATACAGGAAATGAAAACAAGAATAACCCTAACGTTATCGATTGTTTGAAAAATTAAGCATTCAAAAAGTAACACCGATTTCCAAGTCATGATGTTCATGCGACAGCGATGATCCTTCAGTTTCTCTCTTTCATGGGTCTTGTTGAAATTTCAAACACAATCTTCCTCCTGTTGCACTGCATGGCTCACATTGCACCTGTTACTCCTGCAAATTGAAAAATCGCATGTATCTTCGTCTCCGTGAGCGTACGTGAAAGGCCGAGACAGAGCAGCACACATCCCTGTCTTTCTTCAGATAAGACCCGGAAAAGCAAACTCTGTCCTGACCGTTTTTCCCCTCTCCAATGTGGCTAGAGGGTGATGGTGGAAGATATTTTTGGTGTGTGGGGATTTGTTATCTGACGTTGCCTTTTCACCACCTCGTAGGAGAGCGTGTCCAGAGGAGCTGCGTGACCTCGTCGTAATACTGTAGTCTCACATTGCCATCATTCGAGATTTACTTGTATTTATTTGAGAGATAGTCACTCTGTATATGGACGGTCGAGATGTGTCATGGAGTTATTCAATGTGGGAAGACGCACAAAGGAGGCGACTAAAAGTGTCATTCAGTGATGTAAAGTGGAAGCAGTTGGTTTCCCCGCGTCTTCCAACATGTTCCTATAAAGGTTCACTTTGACAGAGCATCTGGTTGTCTGAACTGTTTTTCTTACAAGATAGTGCTGAGAGTGAGAAAGAAACGCCGAACCAATATAGAAAAGGGCAACTTATTGACATTTCCGGAATGAGCAAAGACAAATACTTTTTCCAAGAATTACTTGACTGTAACTTTTCTTAAACCTCATCTCAGTGAGGTTTTAACTTTTATTGCACTGCAATTCTATAATGCGTGTTGTATAAAAGCTGTTACATTTTCATAAGATCCTAATTTAAATCACCCCTAACAATCCAAATCGTACAATACTTATTTTACATCTTCAGGAGAGCTGTCCAGAAAGAACTTGAATCACGTTTTAGGTTTTTTTGTTTTTTTTTTTGTAGTTTTTGGGATAAGAGAGTAAAAGTCTGCCCTTCATGAAAGTAAGACTCAAGGGCATGTAGTGTACAGACATCCATCCCTGCACCGGCTGCAGCCATTCAACAAGTTGAGTGAGTGTACATGTGGCTGACAGCAGGCTGTAAAATATGTAAACTACTAACAACCTTTTAACCTTATTTAAGCACATTGAATGAAGCCTCATAATAGCCACTTGAACATTTTAACTCGACACAAGCCATGTGTATGAGGGCTGAGCGTGGACACTTCCTTCTTAGTCCAATGGATGGATCCTTTTGTCTCGACATACAAGTGATATTTTTTTTTTCAAGAGTAATTTTATAATCCGGCGAGCAGAAAAATAATATTACAATACCTTTAATGGGATGTTACGCCCATCATAGCTTTGAGACCAACGTACGGCATTATTAAAACCAGCTGGGAGGCGTTTCTAATATTTTAGTTGCCTCATTTTACTTCATGGGAGAGTCAATTGCTGTTTGTATGATAAAGTGCAGTTCAACACCTCTACGCAATAATAAACAGTGCGTGTCGGTTCACTTATTTCTTCCTTTGAATGTTTTTACACAGCACGATCAAAAAATGTGTCAAATCGACAAGTATCACATGTGTGTGCTTTGTATTTTATTTTATTAATTTATCATTAAGGTTTGCTCTCATGCCACAACAACCCATGACAATATCTTGTGTCACAAACAGGCATCGTTAAATATCCAAACAAATGAAAGAATACGTTTCGACCCACGACTAATAATACTACTGCATGCCTTCGGTAGGTATAAGCCAATTACCAAGTCCTAATGCCGTGTAGCGAAGTTCCGCTGTTGGACGTGGGGAAGGTGGGTTGCACGTTGTTGAGCTCCCCGTGCACGCCGAAGTTCACGTAATTCCCGTTACTGGACGATCCCGTTTGCACGGCGGCTGCCGGATAACTGCAAGCATAGTTTGTGCCGTTGGCGTAGCCGCTAAACTGCGGGTGGTAGTTGTTGTAGGCGAAGTGGTTGACGTGAGCCACGCAGTAGGGCGGGTTGCACGGACTCGCCTCGGCCGCTACGCAAGGTTTGCCGTCCCGCACCAGCACCGGGACCGACACCCTCCTGGGGGGCGGCGGGAGGGACACCATTTCCAGGCTCTGATCCTGCCTCTGCCGCTTGCACTTGTACCTTCGGTTCTGGAACCAGATCTTCACCTGCGTCGGGGTGAGCTTGAGGACCCCCGCCAGGTGGTCTCTCTCCGGGGCGGACAGGTACCTCTGCTGCTTGAAGCGGCGCTCCAGCTCGTACACCTGCGCCTGGGAGAAGAGGATCCGCGGCTTGCGGCGTCTGCGGCCCTTCGGTCGGTTCGGATCGTCGGGTTTCGTGCCTTCTGCGGCTTCGGCCGGAGGACTCAACTCCTCTAATTATATAAGAACACACACAAAAAGAAGCCCTTTCATTGATCGTAATAATAATAATAATAATAATAATAATAATAATAATAATAATAATAAGAAGAAGAAGAAGAAGAAGAAGAAGAAGAAGAAGAAGAAGAAGAAGAAGAAGAAGAAGAAGAAAAGGTAGAAGAAGAATGATAATGACAAAATAAGCGGTTCATAGGATGGGATAGACAGATGGATGGAGGATGGATGGATGGATCGATCGATAAGAAGAATTGCACATAGCCTGTACTTTTGTGGATTACCATCCATTGTCTGCAGAAGTGAAAAAAATCAAACAAATACATGGGAAAATATAGGCCAAAAAAGTATTGGATGACAACAAATAGAAAATACTGGTAAATATATTTAGTCTGTTTTGGAACGTTTTTCACCAGCAATTGTTGCGATGTTGGTCTTGTCCTACAAAATGTATGAAATTAAAAGTGTTCATGTTTATTATTATTATTATTATTATTATTATTATTATTATTATTACTACTACTACTACTACTACTAATAATAATAATAATACACATGAACTTTATTATTATTATTAATAATAATAATAATAATATTTTGTGTTGTTGTTGTTAACATTCCCATTATGATCCAGATCTGGAAGAAAAACAAGAGACCATGCATCGCAAGTTTATACATTGGGCCTAAAGTAGAGAAATGTTTGGAGCTAATGCTGCTTGCCGCGCTTATGTCATTGTCGTTTACAAAAACAAAACAAAACAAAACCTTGTCTTAACACCAGAGGTCTTTTTTCATTTCAAAGATTTGTTGGCATCAAATGGTAATTTCGTAGAGGTCTCTTCCCCCACAGAATTGCATGTTGTAGCAAATTTGCTTAACAAGTTCAGCGGGTTCAGGTTACTTTATTGGTCTAAGGGTCCCACTAAACATTCGATTCAGAGGATTGTCACTACGCTGTGTACTTTTTGTTTACTTTTTTATGACGTTGTCTTGACTTTCATAGTATTGAATTGCACTTTTTGTGAAAAGTCACCTACATTTGACCTCTTGCATTATTCACTTTCTAGTAGCCAAGAATCTTGAAAAAAGCATCATATGTTTTATATTAAGATGCGCTTTGTTTTATTTGTGCAACATATCCTTGTTTGTTTGTTTTTTTGTTTTTGTTTTTTATCACGAACTCACCTTTTGCATGTTTGTCACAGAACAGGCCTGACGCGCCCTCCTTCACTCCGTCCATCTGCGTCAGTGGTTTTCCGTAAACGGCCGTAGTGAATTTGGGGTCCTGATGGTGGAGATCCTCGTCAAACAGCGGGACCCCCGTGGACATGTCCCGTAGAGGCTCGTGCTTGAGACGGCCCAACAAGCAGCAGGAGGAGGTTGGGGTGGAGGTCGTGCTGGGCGCGCTGCAGCAATCCATGCGAGAAGAAAGCTCCAAAGAAGACATGAGTTCATGGCTGTGCTCCAGGTTTAATATATCCTTGACAGAGAATGGAGTGGACGTGCTGGGGCTCGGAAACATCGCGAGCAGCTATTAAACTGTCATGCGGAAGCAACGCAAAGACGACGAGTGTCCTAATTCGTCCCGGCAATGTTTACCCGATTCAAGTATTGCTTTGGTATACCACACACAGGTCCTCGGTGAAATCTTCAGTCATTTTGAACGACAAAGGCAGACACCTTTTTTTTTCTTCTTGGCCTCTCTCTCTTGCTCGCTCGCTCGCTTTCGTGCGTAATGACGCACGAAGAGTGTGGGAGTGGGCAAGAGGGTGGGGGGGGGGGGCATGGGGACCTTTTCAGCGTGGTCCCTGTGGTGTAATTCCAACTGACACGATTGAGCTCTGACACATGTTGGGCCCTGTGTTGTCATCCACTGCAAACGAAGTGAAACGCTTTTACAATAAACTGCGCCACTCAACAGATCATTTATGAGGTAGGCCGATACACATGCACACGTTGTTGGCGTTCCAAGTAAGGGTTGAAATAAATAGTCTGCCTTTACAAAAAAAAACTGTGATAATGACACCGATATTCACTCACCAATGCGATTATTGTTGTGGTTGTTAATTTCTGAATTTATGAGGCAGGACTGCGCTTCGTACGACACGGAGAACTGTTTGTCATGTTTCCCCCGTGCCGTAGCTGAGAAGACAGACAGACAGACGTAACCAAATATTAGAAATTCCCACAAGAGGGACCTGTAATGAAATAATCGTTCCCCTGACTCTCATTTGTTGCACTTGCAACTGCACGATGACAAATACAAGACCTGTCGAAAATGTTGGTTTCGGTGATTTTCATTCATTTCATTGTTTGTACTGGATCATTCATTTAGAGGTATTTCTAATAATTTGGTTAAACAAGAAGCTTAAAATGAGCGTCTTTTATTGTTGCACGAAAAATGATTTATGGAGTGGACAATTAGCATCAGTAAGAGGAAACGAATTCTTTATTCGTTGATCGCTTCATTTACTGCTGCATAATCATTAGAGGGGGTTTACGCAGTCAAAACAAACTAAAATCCGCGACAATGTCGTCACGAGGCCCAATAAGGCATCACGCTTCTGCCGTATTTGCTGTTTTTTAATTTGGTTGTTTTACGTCCATGGCCGAGAAATACACATTTTTACTGTGATTATGACTTAATACGTGAACACAAGTGATTGACACATTACGTCGCGTTCCGACCTCCGAATGATGTGGCTCCATCTAAATGCACAACCATATTATAAACACAATCCGCTTTACCCAAATAAAACAGCCAGATAGAACATAGTGCAAAATATGCCGGAAAAATTAGATTAGAGAATATTTTCATGACAGTTTTATTTGTGGATATTCAGCGTGAATTGTGACCCGATGGAAGTACTGAATGAAAACAGTTACGGGACTGATTGATGAAAAGTACAAATGAGGTGGATTTTGTTTTGAACAAGTTTTAATTTTCGTCACATAAACATTTTAGTAACCAGATTATTCGCCGTTTTGCACATTTCACTTTCTAATGACTTAATTTACAAATACTGTAGACCTACCTCAACAATAATATATAATTTGATTGTATTTAATGACAGCATTTTAATGATCATTTTATATTTATTAATGTTAGCCCCTGCTTGTAAAATATACGAAGCGTTCTATCCTGCCTTTAAAGCGCTCATTTTTGCCAAGGTGATCAAATGTGTCATTTTGCTCTATGGGTCAAATTGGAATCGGAAGTAATGAATACACTATGTGCTGTAAAACAAGTTATTGGCATAGAATGTAAAATATTTGCAACGACGGTGGCAGTGTGTTTTGCTTGCGTTAATGAGACAAATAAGGTTTAATGTGCCTGCACACTTTGGGTGTCATCTCGTCGCTCATCGTGGACGAGGAAATGGGGCAGCCAAGAGGTCAAGAAATCGAGCAGACAAAAGGTTTGAACACGGAACCTGAAACCAGGAGCTACACTCTTCGCCGTCTGCCTCCGAGAGATGCTGGAGCCACTGTCGGTCTTATCTGGACGTGATAACAGACGACAACAAACCTGGGGACACACACGCACGCGTGCGCGCGCACACACACACACGAAAGCACCTACACCCACCCACGCTGCCGGCCCAGTTATCCCACCGAAGTGTTATACGTGACACCCACAACCTCAACCATCCAATCAGCCTTCAATTCATTTGCCTTTGGCTTGTTTTAAATTTGGGGTAGGACAAAATGGTCATGATGATCGGTGTCCTTGAATATAGATAATTTGTTAAATATCGAGCCCCCACCCATAGAAAAAACCCTAATCAAAAAGCAATGAGAAAAAAAATAAATGTAGCAATGGGAACTATCACAATTTATATCATTAATATACAGTTGTTATGAATTTCCACCCTGGTTATTATTAAAATATTATCTGCTCGTTTTTTAATTAAAAGCAATTACTGTACATGTCTTTTACAAACTGCTTTAATTTTTATAAACTATTTTTGCACATCAAGCACACACACACACACACGCACACGCGCACACACACGCACACACACACGCACACACACACACACACACACACACACACACACACACACACACACACACACACACTTGAACTATCTGACACGCATTTATTTATTTATTCATACTTTTATTTCGTGTTACCACAACAACGTCGTTCAACGAAAAGTTAAAGCGTCCAGTCACCATTTTGTTAACAGTGAAAAAAAATGGTGGAGAGAAATGTAGCCTATTCAAATCTTTAATTTAAAATGGCCCCCTTTTTTGTACGCCAATGAAGGTAATCCGATTACTTTGCACCCACAGTTTATTGATAAATTAACCAATTAGAATCAACAAAAAAGTCCTAATTGAGAAGTCAGACATGCACAAATTGTGTGCACTGATGTGTGAATCCAATGTGTTGTTGTCACTCTGTATGCGTGTGTGTGTGTGTGTGTGTGTGTGTGTGTGTGTGTGTGTGTGTGTGTGTGTGTGTGTGTGTGTGTGTGTGTGTGTGTGTGAGTGAGTGGATGTGCGTGTGTGTACGAATCTGGCTGCTTAATGCGAGTGGAGACTGTGCCAGGAGACAGACAGTATTATCGTTTGTTTTATCTGCGGCGTTTAGCGCAGCCACGGGCTAAATGGGTCCCCCTGGCTCCGACCAGGACGGTGTTTATAGTTTTAAAGACTATTTGTGCGCCTCCGCAGCTGATGAATGGACGTGGAATCCTTCCGAGGCGCACTGAGAGTCAACAGTGTCCTAATAATTGGCTCAATAACGTAAACCCGAGACGCTGTCCACATTTTCGCTCGTCAAAAGTGCCAAACTCGCAGCAAGCATCCGTTCGAGACGTGCACAAACTGAAATATTTAGTTGTTAGCTGCCTTGTAAACTGTTGGAGCGACTGTAAATTGAACGTCTGGCATGTGTTTCATTTCCCCAATGCTTCGTCCCCTTTGACCTGTCTTTCTGCAGCACATCCCCGACTCAGATAAAGATGCAGATAAGCTTGCTTAAAAACTTCCGCTGCGGCCAATGCGTGGGTATTTTAAAACGAGTGTCCATGCGCGCGTTTGTGTTTGTGTGCGTGTATATGTGTGTGGGTGTGTGTGTGCTTGAGTGTGTTTGTGAGCGCGCATGTGGCATTTACTGGTTGTCACACATGTTACATTTTACTCTTGCACGTACAAAATAGTAATGAGAGTATATTGGCACTTGACAAAATAAAATTCAAAACACCAGTTTCCTCAGTGTAGTTTAATCTTAGGCACTGACCCAGTCCGTGCAGGTTATGCAATAACAATTCTCACCTAGGGCTGCCACAATCGATTATTTGGCTCGTGGACAGCTCAGATCATATGGAAATCGAAGCATACCGCACCAGCAAGCAGCTGCTCGTATCTAACCATCATTATCTTACAGCCCGAGTTCTTAAAGGTAGGTACAAACTTTAAAAACAAGATTTAAGACTAAGATAATAATACATTCAACTTTTCATCTTGTATCGGCATTCTTGTCATGCTCGTAAATGGCGGAACTGTGGCCTGAACATTTTAAGCTAAATGGTGAGCGCTCTTCCTCTTGTCTGCTTGAAGCAAAGTGAAGTCACTCCAGCCAGCGTACAAACACGGTGAACACACTGGCCTGAGACAAGCGGCACATCGGGATATTTCAGATTTGGTCTGAAGTAGTGTCAATCAGATTACACACACGAGACAGGTTGGGCGTGTTTCTGTCAGTCATCAGCGAAATGGGTGTCCGTCACTACTTAGCCCCCTTAGGGACGATTACGGGGACGGACGAAAACCCACTTCCGTCCTTGCTTAGTCTGTTATTTTAAATAAAAAAATGAAAAAAATTATCGTCCTCCGTCCCAATAAATCGTACATAAGATAAGATAACCTTCATTTGTCTCACAATGGAGAAATTCACATATACATGTACTGTAATACATTTCTGTAAATTTATGGTGAGTTTACAGCAGTATCTTCCAGAACCCCAAAAATGACATGGAAAAAAGATATACGTTTCTCATCCGAACAAGAAACTTTCTCGCCCTAAAGAGAAAGCTTTTCATCCTAACGGGGAAAACTTTCTTGCCCTTACGAGAAACTCTTTCATCCTAATGAGAAACAATGATCCTCAACTTACCTTCATTTAGTTGGTCGATGACACTATTTGGTGTAGTTGAAGAAAAACTAGCATTCACATGGAGCTAGCTCACGCAAGAAAATAAGCTAGCGCTTGTGGAGAAAGACGTTTCTCATTAGGATGAGAAAGTTTTCTCATTAGGATGAAAAACTTTCTCATCCTAACATGAAAACGCATTTCTTTTTGTTTTTCTATGTCACTTTAGGGGCTCCGTAGTATCTTTCTGGCTTTTATAATTGTAAAATACTGTTAAATATTCATCCATAGCTTGCAAATTAACAGTTAAATCAGTCAGTTAACAAGAACAAAAGATAACTATAATTTAACGGCACAAAACTGTCATGATTCTGTTCATGTGTGTCTCCAGCAGGTGGCAGAGGAGGGCCTTCCCTTCAGCGTGCACACTTGCTGCCAATGATCATATTTATTAGCAAGGTATTTAAGGACTGTCAAGCTGCAAAGCTTTTGCCGGATTATTCCTCACCTTGCTCATGACTATGTCTCCAAGTGTTGAATTCTCCAGATGTTCTTTCTTGTTCATGCCATGTATTTTCTCGCCTCATTTTTGCATTCTTCATAGTAAGCATTATTTTTGTGAAATTTAGTTTCGGTTATGCTTTGGCTATCTTCTTGTTTTTTCATGACAAGCTATTTTCCTTTAAAATTTCTCTGCCTTGTGAAAACGTTTTTCGTTAGTTTAGTTTTTCCCTGGTTATTGTAACTAGCGTCATTTGTTGTACTTTGTCGGTCTTATGCTTGAGCGTAAACTCTGTATCACCCTGATTTTGATTCAAATGAGGGCTGCCGCTAGGATTTGGCCAGAAAACCTTATGTTCCATCTCCCAATGGGACACAAAGGCACAAATGCCACGTTACATCCATTTTCACCATCGCAAAGTCAAGCAAAATAGTAAAATGAAGAAAATTCCACCAAAGTTTAATCTGTGCTTTGCCATAAACTTGCGCCAAATTGAAAATAGGGCCCTTGTGCATTAAAATATATAGTATTGCTCTACACTTCTGTATATTGTTTTTTTTTTTAAACGGACATGGCATGTTTGTCATACATTTAGGAGTTAGAAAGTACACAGTCTCAAATTCCCTGAAATGTGTCACCGGGAAATATATCTTTCAGCACTCAAATCCCCCAGCCGTCCACAAACATCAGGTTCCTGATTTATGATGCGAGGCCCAGATTTTGTTGCCGTGCCCCTGTGCACAGCGGTGGGCAAAGATTCATGCCGGATAGCCCTATTAATTAATTAATTGGGAATGTGTTGCAAGCAGCACATGACAATTGTTTTTCTGTTTCAGCCTTTTTAAAAATGATTTAACTTCATAAAGCTGTAATATTCTGACGAGGGCCTGAGCACCTCCGGAGTTCATAACCTCGATTCACACCTATCGTGTTGCGGCAAAGGTCATCCCCAAGTCAGCCAATTTAACATTTATCGCAATGTGCTGCTGTAATTTGAAACATCCACTGATCTGGAGTCAGGTTGTAAGAGAAAATGGACTGCGACAGCTATGTGAAGTGCCATCTGTCTGTGCATCATTTGCTTTGTGTGGGATGCAGCCAGCAGCATCGGCTGCCATGCACGCTTTTCACACACTTGCCAGGTCATGGCCGTAGTTTGGCAAGACTTCACACAGGACTCTGCCGAGTTGAAGGTGTTGTTTGGGGCCCTTTGGGGAGCGGACAGGATGACTTTCACCCTGCATCTGCTTTAGTTTTGTCTACGTCCTCCTGCAGCTGACGTTCGAGGTTAGCACGTAGTAGGATACCGCACTGTAGATTATGAGCTGCTGAGTGGACTTCAAGGGACAAATTGTACAACTGTTGACATGCAGACAGGATATGCAACGGGGATTTATAACTAAAGTAAAATGCCCCTTTGGTCATAGAAAATAATCATTTTAGGTAAAATATGCCTCGACAGCAGGGCTGTCAAACTCATTTTTGATGCAGTCCACATTGAAGTGACCGTTTTCCTTGGAGGGCCGTTATGACTGTGAAAGCATTTAAAGAAGTCAAGAATAACAATATCTTTCTAATTTATTACATATGAGAAGTTGAAATTTTGGTCCAGATTTCAGCAATCATGGTAGAAGTTGACATGTTTGATTTGCTTTCGCGGGCCACATAAAATGATGTGGTGGGCCAGATCTGGACTCCGGGCCTTGAATTTGACACCTGTGCTCGACAGGAATCAAGAAGATTTTTCCACAATTGTTTCAATGGTTTCAATTGCTTGCATTACATGAAACAACTCCCATGATAATATAGTAAAAAGTACAGACACTCCCCGACTTACGAACATCCGAGTTACGAACAACGGTACATACGAACATTTTTACGCATATGTCGAGAAAGAAAAGAAAAAGTTAGATTTTGTATTGCACGCCTTTTTCCGAGTACAGGTACTGTAGTGCTTCTTTCCGCCGCTAATACCGACGTGTGGCGCTGTGAGAGCTCGCCCAGCATCCACCCCGA
Organism: Hippocampus mohnikei; assembly: GCA_026261675.1. Classification (NCBI taxonomy): domain Eukaryota; kingdom Metazoa; phylum Chordata; class Actinopteri; order Syngnathiformes; family Syngnathidae; genus Hippocampus; species Hippocampus mohnikei. Next base: position 17,024,431 of record JAKGUB010000557.1, on the reverse strand, counting down.
ATCCGGCTTCCTCTGCCCAGTTGTTAAATATCTCGTGCATCCATTATTCAATATGGTTGGTGAAAAGCGAAAGGCTTCTAGTGAGAGTGGAAATGTAAAGAAGAGGCAAGCCATTTCATTTCAAATGAAAGTGGCAATAATAAAGAAGCTTGATGCGGGTGAGAAAATGGTGAGCGTTGCACGTGAATACAAGATGAATCGTTCGACCATCGGTACCATTATAAACAGAAAGATTGGGAGCTTCAAACTGAAGCCGCTGCTAGTTTACCGGGCAGCCAACCCTCGAGCCCGGAAGAACGTGACGAAAAGCTCTCTCCCCGTTATATGGATGTCAAACATATAAGCCTTAAACATACATTCCATACAAAATATAGCACTGAAGCAACTTACGAACGAATTCACCTTACGAACGATCGTTCGTAACGTAACTCGTTCGTAACGTAACTCATTCGTAACGTAACTCGTTCGTAAGGTGGGGAGCGTCTGTAATCTGTTCCAGGGTCAAACTGTTGCCAACATGAAACTACCGGTACTTCTACTACGAATACAAGCAATGTTTTCAGTAGTGACAGTGAGTCAAATCGGGTGCGAGTGTGTCGCTGCTCCCTATTTGGTGGTTACCATGTGGTTTTCATTGAAGACAAAACACCCATTGACACGTACACACAAACACACGCATACACACAACCGCAGGGCACACATTGACGAACACTGGCAATAATTAAAAAAAAAACAATAAATTGTATTATCATGTAACATTTGTATTTCAGGTGAAGTCAGGGCAATGTAAAAACTTGAAACGAAACTTCAATATTATGTATCAAAACCTAGTTTGGATGGAAAGCATAGGCCTCTAACTACTACACCTCAATTTTTTTTTCACAAGTCATTTTGGAGTAGTAGAAGTCTTTTCAAGGATGAATATAGTCCTACACTGACAAACATATGCATCCATTATTCGAGGAGCTTATGGTCACGAATGTCGCAGGTGTAGTGTAGCCGACCCCAACTGTCTTCGGGCAAGAGGCGGGGGATACCCTGAACTGTTTGCCAGTCAATTACAGACTGACAAAAATACTCACCAAAAATCAATTAAGCCTCCTTTTACATTCCACATAAATGGGAGGCACAGTGATGAGTGGTTAGCACATGTCCGCCTTACAGTGCAGAGGTGCAAGGTTCGATTCCAGGCTCTGGCCCTCCTGTGCGGAGTTTGCACATTTACCCTATGCCTGTGTGGGTATTCTCCAGGTCCTGCGGTTTCCTCCCACATTCCAGAAACATGCACCATAGGTTATTTGAATACTCTAAATCAGGGGTGTCAAACTCACTTTTGTGTGGGCCACTTTGAAGTTACGTCTTCTGCGATTGGCTGGCAACCAGTTAGGGGTCTGTCCGAAGATAGCTGGGATAGACTCCAGCATGCCCGGGTCCCTTGTTAGGATAAGCGGCTCAGATAATGGAGGGATGTCGCATGATTGACTGTCTATATTTGAACGTAATGAGCATGAGTGTTATATAAACAATCGATAGTTGAATGTGCCTGGTTGTGAATGGACTCTGTTTACTTTCAGTCAAAATTGCTGTAGGCGTTCTCTGCACCAAAATTGCACTTCATTTCATAGTTTTGCCCATAGAGCATAATAGTTTACATAGTGCACATTTTACATTTTTGGGGTGGTTTTTCTGTTTGGTGACCCCCCTCCCACACACACACACACACACACACACACACACACACACACACACACACACACACACACACACACACACACACACACACACACACACACACACACACACACACACACACTCACAGTCACACAAACACACGCACACACTTTTTTTTCCTTTTTAATGTTTTATCTTTGTGTTACTTGGCTCAGTAAAGGTTGTAAAACACTGTACACACGTTGACCACAAGAGGGCAGCATCATATTATAATATGTTAAAACAAATGCAGTAAAATGTAAATTGATAGAGACATCCCCAAGTTTGTATGGATTAGGAAAAGTCTGTTCTTGTACAATATATGATGTTATCCACTCCTACACTATAGATACACAGAATGATAACCTATTCATACAGTACTTGGAAATTCAGTTAAGTTGACCCGGAATAAAAACGTAAGTGAGGTGGCATTACGACGTGCGGTGGTGAGCACATCTGCCTCACTGTTGTTAAGGTTCCGTTTTCCTCCCAGTTCTCTGGCTTCGTGCCACATTTCAAAACATGCATTTTAGGTTCTCTAAGGACACTAAATTGTCCATAGGCAACATTAAAAGACGTACGGTAATGTATTATAATTACACAAAATCTGTGAAATGATCAATACCTGACGTGTTCTTTTAATATATCCTCCATTGCCAAAGGGTGGAACAAACATTTTCATGTGTTCCTCTACATCAATAATTAATGTGACACTGACTCTTTTAAGTACAGTACAACTCCCGCCTTTGACTCTCTCCTTTTTCTCTTGATGTCATGGAGAGGTAAGTAATTTTACAGATGGAAAAAACCCATTTGTATACTCATTTAAAAGTTTACGTATTTACCCCCCCTCTCTCTCTGTTCCTCTCTCTCTCTCTGTCTCTCTCTCTCTCTCTCTCTCTCTCTCTCTCTCTCTCTCTCTCTCTCTCTCTCTCTCTCTCTCTCTCTCTCTCTCTCTCTCTCTCTCTCTCCCTCTCTTTCAACAAATCATTAAAGTGCCCTCTTTTGATCCAGTTTACCAAGAAATGAGGTAGGCCCACTTCTAACAGACAAAAGGGCAAACATAGTGTAATAATAAGGCTTGATTACCAGGCCAGTCTTGTCACATGGGGACATAAAGCTGAGCACTGGTGTCTGTGCACGTGTTTGGTCAAGGATGGGCCCTTTGGTTTCCATCATGTCTGAAGTCTCCGCACAAACACACACACTGTTGACTTGCTCCGCACCCATTTTCACCACTCTTTAATTGGGTGGCAACCTCTAGTATTTAGAACATCGAACACGCTGTCGTCATCTTGGCACACGAACTGTCTCTGACAGAATCAAGTCTGTTCCAGCCCATTCTTCCCAGGCTTTGACAGCCAGGGACACTCACAGCATTGACACTCAACAAGATGTGAGTGGAGCATGACTTGGCGGACTCCTCATAAATAGTAAGACAACCCCCCCCCCAAAAAACCCCGATGTACATTATCAAAGTTAAATTGAGAAGTATTTGGACAAATTGGCCTTGTTATTTTATCTATTTATTTATATATGTCATTTGAAGGACTTGGATGAAAATTCAGCTCTTAGACATCACAGAATTTTGTTTTTATTCTCTGGAGTTGCTTTTCCAGGCTTTTACTGCAGTCAGCATCACTTGATGCTTGTGTGTCACGCTTACTGCCCAGAGTTTTTGTGTTCAGTAAGTGAAACGCATGCCTTATTGCAGGGGCCACCAATTTTTTAGAAAGTGGCGGAAATTGAGAGCTACTTTCTGCATACTGATTAAAGTGACGGGTTATCCGGTTTGGTACATACTTCTGAAAGAACACATCTGCTCAAATTACTTTCAGTAATTTTATTATACTGTGTTATTATAAATGCTATGAATTTACTTGTGTGAAGGCAAACATCGTACTTTGTCAAAATAAATGGGAAACAGATCAACAGCAAGATGCAATACTTTATTATCATTCTTTTTAATAAATCTCTGCTGATGATCACATTTGGAAATGATCACTTTGCAACATTCTTAGAAAACCACAATGTCCCATCACTGCCAAGCTATTTTTAGAAACACTCCCACGGTCTTTGGGGGGGGGCACCACATTGGTGCTCCCTGATCTATTAATATCAGGCCACTGATTTAGCCATTGAAGAATGTTTAGTTTTCTTTTCTTAGTAACAAGCTGCCTATAAATTCGAGTGCTCAATTAGCCTGCCATGCACGTCTTTGGAATGTGGGAGGAAACCGGAGTACCCGGAGAAAACCCACGCAGGCCCGGGGAGAACATACAAACTCCACACAGGGAGGCTTAATCGAGCTTAAATATGATTAATAGATGCACAGGGCAATGGAAGGGAGTGAGCACCCTCTTCCTGTCACCTCTCACGGCTTGCTCTCTGTGTCTTCACTGGGGACTGTATTAGAGAGGTCTTTCAAATGGCCCCCTGCAACAGATTCATGATACAGCAACACACTGTTTCCCCAGTAGTGTGTGTGTGTGTGTGTGTGTGTGTGTGTGTGTGTGTGTGTGTGTGTGTGTGTGTGTGTGTGTGTGTGTGTGTGTGTGTGTGTGTGTGTGTGTCTGTGTGTCTGTATGCGTGTGTGAGTGTGAGCGAGTGGTGAAAATAGGGCAGGAAAGACAGAAACGTCACTCAGGTGGTGCTTATTCGGGACCCCGCATAGAGAAAACCATTCATGATCAGTATTGGACCGATGGGAGCAGAGCAAGGAGGTAAAGGAGAAGGTGTGAGAGCGAGATGAGCACGCAGCACAGCTCAGCATTTGTTGCTTGGAAGCTCAATAAAGTCTGCTTGAAGTAAACAAGTGTATTTACGAGACAGATGTCCTCACGCACACACACGCACGCATTTACAACTTGGTCTTATTCAAGTTCACAATCTTCCTGGAGCTCCAAGGCCTCATGCTACATCCAGGCCAACTTATGAAATGCACCCAGGGCCAGGTAACAAAATCCTCTCTGTGGTATCTGCCAGCGAAGGCAGCCCCATGTTGACAGATGGGCACAGCATTCCTGCAGCCGGGGCCATGCCAGCGCGCTGCCAGGAGCCATGGAGAGGCTCAAGCATTTCTTTACACCTATGTGCTTAATTTCTGTGACAACCTGGAGGCACGTACAACATGAGTTATATTCCCCAAATGCGCCTTCAAATTGCCACTTTGGGCAGTGATTGGTGCTAGTGAGGAATGAATACGCTCGTGATGGGCCAGACGTGTCAGATTGAATTCAGTCTGCCATAACAGTGAATGGCAGCTTTGTCATCTTCATACCTCCTTGTTAGGATCGTTTCATGCAAACAAATCAAATGACAGCAAGACGTAAACACGTGTTCGCACACAGCTATTTACAACCGCTTGCGTAATCGGAAGAAGCAATAAAAGAGCTGTGTCACAAATTCTGCCTTTCCAAAGTCAACACATTTTTACTTTTTTTTTTAAATCAGAGCTGCACGTCAACTTTTCTAGATCATTTTTGGGAGGTTGATTTCAAATTTGCCCTTGTTTTTACTCTTGGCTGTAATGCCCCCCCACTCCCCCCTCAGGCAGATGCCCTGCGTCTCCACCCCGTTGCCGCCCCCTTTTCCACACCCCGGATTATAGCTATGAGATCTCATTGAGGAGAATAAAAGACTGGCAAATAAGATCTCATCATTTCATGGCGACATCAGTGAAAGATGAAATCTTGTCATCGAAGATGTCACATGTCAATAGTTTCTTGATCTGATTTATTGTCACACCACATGTCCACGCAATTGGTTTTCACAACTCCTCTGTGAGTGGACTTTCCCAGCCCCTTACCACTAGCTCCACCACACCCCTGCAGTGCATATTTGTAGTGACTTTTAAATACTGTACAGTATTTACAGTGTGATTGTTCCAATTCGCGCAGGGCGTTTTTAATATATGCAGGAAAAGGCATTTTGGAAGGAAATGTGCTTCCCTCTGTCAGAAAGCGTGGTCCCAGCCTGCAGGTCATGGTCCCAAAAGGATAATGAACCAAACACAAAAGCTAACAGCAAAAACACATTCTGTAGCCCAATAAGAAGAAGAAAAAAACCCCACATTGGACTAACCCGAATTTCTATGTAAACGACTGATCTAAACTATTTTGAACATCTGTGGAAGAAGCTGCAACATATAATCTGGAGGAGGCAACCTTCAAAGTGGAGACAGTTGGAGCAGTTTACTCATGAGTAGTAGGTCAAGACACCCGAAGACAGCTATACAAGTCTTATTAAGGGATAAAAAAAAAAAAAAAAAAAACATTGCAGCAATTACCTAAAAAGAAGTGAAACAAAATGTCAACTTTGTGGTGCCTCATTTTACTTTACTTACTTTTAAAAATATTTATGTTGGACCACCAAAAAAAGCAACGTAGTGAACCCCACAGAATTATGTTTCTGCATTCTGGAATTTGAATATTTGCTGATTTCTTTTTGGAGGTGTTTTTCATTATTCAGGGAAAAACGTGACTATTCGCAATTTTATGTGTCATGGCGAAAAAAGTTAGCAATTTGTCAATTTCATTTTCATGGCAAAATACGGTCTACGGCATGCATGATAGTAATTGTATTTCTTCTGTAACTGAGACAACAAATGGTTACTGCTTGACGTAACCACACCAAATAAACTAGTTATCCACTCAACCAAACAAAAGGCTGTTACGAATGTAGGCGAGACATTCGCCCATCCGGACACAATTTTAACAGCAGCCGTGTTGGAATTGCGATTGACTGTCAGTGACGCGAATGGAGAAGGACGCTCTAATGGTGGTTCTCACGTCTGCTTTGGATCACGATAGTTTCACTATACTATGACATCACACAACATCAAAACCAGTAACCAACTCAAAAGCAGCTCAGCGGAGCATCACCAAACCTACGAGTTGCAGTTCATGTCGTCTCTGCATTGGTCCAGCGGGTTCGGATCTGTAAACACCAAAGCCGCTCCGCTTCCTGGCGATATGCAGACTCGTCACTCCTATTGATGAAGCACGATGACTGTGGTGTCATCTGACAGCTGTGCATTGAAGTGCAGTGGTTTGTGTCGTGGGAAAAGAGCAGCAGAGAGAGGACGCATCCGTGGGAGGCCCCACTGTTGATGGTGCGTGTACAAAATGGATGATGTGGCTTCCCCCCGCAGCCTCACCGGCTGTATCCTGCCCATCAGGAAGTTGTAGATGCACTGGCGGATTGACAGGAGAGACACTGAGCTGGAGGAGATAGGAGGAGAGGGGTTCAGGGATGAGCGTGTTGAACGCAGGGCAGAAGTCTACACACAGGATCAAGTAGGTCCTTGTGCTGTCGAGGTGTTCCAAGATTAAGTGAAGCCCCAACCTATTTGCTCAGTAGGCAAACTGCGAGAGGTCCAGCAGGGGTGCCGTGATGCACTCTTAACGTGGTCCAGTACGAGGTGTTCAAAGAACTTCCTGACAAATGATTTCAAGCTAGAGCATGAAAGAACATTATAGCAAGAGCCCAGGTCAGTCGAGCTCCACGAAAGCCGAACAAAGAGCAAATTAACGTTTCGTCCGGATAGCGTAGATTTCGGGGCAACGTTAGCAGACATGTTGTGACGTTTCAGTCGGAAATGAATGTCTCCATACAGCTGCCTGAAGGTTTTTGTCCCTTACTTGAAAGGCAAAATCCTCCTGTTCCGATTTACTTGAAAATTACGTCTTGCAGTGACCTTTTTGAAGTCTACTGTATGCACTCAACTGTACATGCACACGCATGGGGAAGTTTTAACTCGCCCCCCCCCCCCACCCCTTTATAAAAGTGAGTGGAATAAAATGACACTCAACTCAGTTCCGAATATTAACGGAAGCGGGTATTCTCAGGTAGCCATGTTAATAAAAGATGACGCTGTGAACTGCTAATAATTTCAAATGTCTCTTCCTTGCAAAACGTCGCTGTGGTGTTTCAAACGTTTGCCCTGCTGATCATTTGAAGGCCAAAATGAAGCTTTAGCATGGTCAAACTCAATAGCGTGACATTTTGCTAGACCATGCCACATTCTCCACACTCAACGTCTGCGACACGCTACTTACACAGCACTGCATGGACACAATGTTCCAAGAGAAGCAGGGTGCCCTGCCAACTCCTGGGAGACTGTGGGATTACGGTGATTACTGCTACAGTAATCACTCTATGGACTCGTGTGTGCACCAAGGGGAGGGGGAGGAGGGGTTGGCGGGGTGGGGGGGGGGTGGACGAACAGGAACACTGGAAAGTTTCACAGCAGAGGGCAAAAATACCAGGAAAACGTGAGCGAGCTATTGACCTCAAAAATCACTGTTAAAACACGGTGCCCCCGTTTGGTAATTATCCTCTTCGAGAGAGATGAGGTCAGAGTGAACATTTAGTTGCAAACAAAGTGGAATGGCAGTGGTGATGACAAGAGCAAAAGTCTGAAAGAAAGAAGAGACTGGACAAAAATGGAGCAGAGAAAGCGAGAGCGTGGCTTGGGCCTCATCGCCGGGGACTGGGTGAGCTTCGGAAGTTTGTGGGATCTTGTGGAAGTGCTGAGTGATTGGCGCAAATGTCAATATCCATTTCATACGTGGACCAGAAAAAAAATGCACGCGTCTTCACAATACATCAATGCTTCAATGACCCGAGCCCTAACCGCTAAACGTAACTGGAAGCGTAATTGTAACCATCAGCTAACACTAACCCTAAACCAAAACTGTAATGTAAGCCTATCCCTTCATGAAAATCTAACACTAACAATAACTCTAGCCTTGACCGTAGCATCACCCCTACCTAATTCTAACCAAGGCCCCTAATCCGGCGCTAACCGCAAAAGATATCGGTTAGCCTTAGGCTCTAGCCACATAGAATGGGAGCACTGCGGTGCGTGAACAACTGACAAGTCCTCCCCATCATTGTCCTGAAGAGCTTTTGATTACTTTCACAGTTCCTGATCTTATTTCTTCTAATCTCCATCTGAGTCAACTTGCTAGTGACCCAGCGAACTTGTATTCACTTGATTCTAACTTGGCACGAAGCAATGCCGCTTCCAAACTTCCCCACCTGTCATGGGGTGGAGGAACACAGGAAGTTGGGGAGAGGATCTCTCAGCTGTGACTTCCTTATCTCCCTACGGACGCATACCAGTTGACATCCCAGCTGAGCTCCGGAGATTTGACCCGAAAAGCAAGACACAAAATCGGAAAAGAGGAGAAACAGCTGCACTATGTCTGAGACTGAAATATCTCAGGGTGGACTACCATTGCAGACCGCCTCCCTTTCCTTCTATGCTACTGTCAAATGTGCAGACATTCAAACCTAAGTCAGAGCAGATGAAGGGATGGCTAAAGTGATAACCTGGCATTACAAAAAAACCCTGTCATTGTCCTCTCTTTTGGATCCGTAACTGGAGCATTTTTTTTTCCAATGCCCGTGCTGTCTCATGGTGATTCCGCCCAACGTGTACTTAATGTTAACACTTGGGTCGGGAGGAGAAGATGAAGAGAATAAGTAAAAATATGGTCCTCACTCTAAGAATGCTTGGACTGCAGTTTGTAATGACATCAAACCGACAGTGTCGCTTACATATCTTTCTTTGTTTATTTAAAAAAAAAAGTGGTTATTTACTCGAACAACAAGCCATGGCTACCCCCCAAAAAGTGCGTTATTGATAACAATATTGTGGAGACCATTATGTGTAGAAAGCTGTCTCCAGGGAAGTAAAACTCCAATAAGGAAGGCCAAAATACAGCACACAAGGAAAACACCAAATCAGCGCAATGTTGGGAATCTAATAGCACCCTAGCAAGGAATAAAATCTCTGGTAACCAATTTCAAGTCCACCAGTGAAACCAGACAACTCACCAGGATGATTGGTGCTGACTTTACGGATGCTTTCAACCTGTTCTTCTCCAGATATGACGTGCCCTTGTCAGAGGAAACTAAGACAGTCACTGACATCTATAAATGACATGGAGATATCCAAGAAACAGGTCACAACCCTTTCTAAAAATACAAAAATAGGAATGGCTGCTGGCGCTGATGCTATACTGTGGACCCATCAGCTGTGTGCAAATCCTCACGACTCTTTTTTCCCATAATGCGCAGACAGGATGCAAGTTTTTTGAGAGTCTTTAATTGGCTGTTTTTTGGTGAAAAGCCAAGTGGTGTCTGAATGACTTTATCAAAATGGCTTTCATAAAAATTGAAGTCCTGCATAACTCATTTTTGTGGCGTGCCACTTGAGAGTGAGGTCCTCCATCGGAGAGCCGTTATGACAGTGAGCCACAAACATTTTTAATCGTTTGACAATTATTCTTCAAGAGAGTGTCAACATGGTAACAAAATGATCTCAACATTATTCTTTACACACGAGAATTTCACATTTCGGTACAGCTTTTAGCAAGGTTGATGCACACATGACACACATGGTTTTCTTTTGGGGGGCCACATAAAATGACGTCGCGAGCCCGATCTGGCCCCCGGCCTTGAGTTTGACACTGTACTATAAAGTCACTGTAACGTGAAATCGTAGTGAGACCGTCTAAATCAGGGGTGCGATTGACCGGTAGCCCACAAATTAGTCCCAAGCCAGTGTAGGGGGTAATATTAGGTGTAGGGGTGGCTGTGCGTTATTATTTTTTTAAATATTTTTATGATAGTGTACACTGCACCCTAATCATTTTATCAGTTTCACTTTCACAAAAAAATATTTCAAAAATAAAATAAAATAAAAAAGCAAGCCACATTTAATATACAGTGACACGTGACCTGCATAACAGGAAGTCAGTCTGCAATTGCAGCTTTGAACTGATCTGTTGCAATGTATCTTTTTTCTTTCATCTGCAATTCACCCATGGCAAGGGCAAAGAATGAGAATGAGAATAAGGAACACCAGTTGCAGCATTTTAAAACAGTACACGTGAGCTACGATATGACGTTCATGCATTTAACACACTGCCAAGGTGCATCCCATGCCTCCGCGTCAGGTTTAAGGTAGGCAGTGATTATTTTCTTTTCACAAACTCACCGTCTTGTCTTGTATCTAGTTTCTTTTTCTGTTTCGTTCATGTTAGTGGCTGTTACAGCTGTTGCTCATCATGACATGTGTGCGTGCGTGCGTGCGTGGGTGTATGCGTGCACGTGCGGTAAAAGGTCGATCGCGGGGAGCTTGTTTGGCTTGAAAAGTAGTTCTCAGGTCAAAAAAGGTTGGGCACCCCTGCTCTAAATACATCATACTTGTTAGAAGACAATTGTGGAATCCTGGACTTGTAATTATGACACGAGACTGAGACGAAGAACTATGTAGTTCTGTGGCACGGTAAACTCTTGCAGGCAGGGACAACTATCTCCCTTGCATGCCAGCTACCGAGCTAGCTCCCTCAGCGAGCTGAAAACCGATCACCAATCCAATCAGAAGATGGAGTATTAAATCTATTTCAACAAGTTGTATATTTAGTCTACACCTGTCATTTGCGGGGTATAGTGACCACGAGTAGCAAAACTCAACGCACAATTGATGCTCATTGTAATGCATTGGGGGTAGGGGGCATTGTTAAAAACCCCAAATTCTCACCAAAAATGCTGATAAACATTAAATATAACAAATCATGTTTACATACATACTGTATCTCCCCTGACATTAATAAAAAGAAAAATGCATGCACATCGCCAGTCAATCAGGTGGCTGGGGATTTTGCGCAGACTTTGGCTCATGCTTAATACTCATGCTATCTTGGCTCTAATACTCATGCTATCTTGGCTCAACAGCTGCATGTACCCAAGTCTATACACTTAACGCCAAGGGCGCCACCTTCCTGGCTCCACATTCTACTCATGCTGCCATGCTGCATACTCATTTTTTTTTAGCTCCTATTGGGAGCTGGCTGTGTTTTACAAGTTCCAATGCCCACAGGCAGCAATAAATATTTTGTCGTACATTGTTTGTCCACTTTTTTTTTTACCTGCACAGGATGCCGTGTGTGTGACGTAGTAAGTATATTTTCAATATCGTTTGGCTATGGAACAGATTCTCCCCTACCAGCTGTGGACTTTCCACCTAGTGATGAAAGCTATTTTGACATGATTACGGCGACATCCAACTTTTGTGGTCTGAAGGAAGGAGATAACACACAAACTGTAGCTAGTTCTTTTCTTAATGTAAGTAAAACGGTTATGCTATTACTTTGTGATTTCACGGTCAAGGGCGAGCCAAAATGCAGAGGATAAGATGTGATACAATGTTCCTACCAGTCAAGATTTCTTCTTGGTTTTGAGGGCATGAGATTACGGATCATTCCAGCAAGTCTGTTTTGAAGGCAAACTATTGGTAGCGGTGGAGCCATTAGAAAATCAGAATGCCATTAAAAAAATAATAAGCCAAAACAATCAAGGCTGCCTGCCTGCACCAGCAGGCACAGGGCGCCATGCTGGAAATGTGGCTTTGACATCGCACGACTGGCATCAGACGGTTTTGGGCAGTCATACAGTTCACGGCCAATATGTTTTTCAGTTTAATACCTGTAAATGCAGCCCGGTTTAGGTTTATAAATATTGTAGGAACACTGACATGTGATACTCAAACATTTCTGTGTAGCTTTACTAATTAAATCACAGACTTGGCTGACTGATGTGTAGTATGAACTGAGACTCGGTTGGGGCTGAAAATTCACTCCCCTGGTCAGCATCTCAGGTTTCAGCAGACACAAAATGTGACGTGTGTGTCATGTTCATTAATTCAATCATTTATGGAGCTCAGTTTCCTGCACCAGTCAAGAATACTGAAACGCAAACCCAATGCAGTATCGACGTGTTTTTGGTCTTATAGAATAACCGTATGAGGTCACCACAACATGGTTGCATTGTAATTCATTTGGCTTGAACAACTTCACTATTTAAAGGGCAAAAGACAAACATAGGTTGCTTAATTCCGAGGAGACGGAGAAAGGCAACAAGCGAACACTTCTTATGAAATGGCAGGCGTTACATCATTGCCTGGGAGAGTGAAGTTGCGGTGAGTTGCTTGGCCAGCCTTTATGGTTTGCACTAATGTTCTGGTTTCATAATCCAAACATTTGAAGAGCTGTTATTTGCTCTATTTTTCTCTTTTGCTCAGTAATTCTGTTTTTTTTTTTGGCCCCCCCTTTTGTAGAGCAAAGTTCTCAACAGAGGGGAGAGGTAGCTTGTCGCGATGGGAACAACACATCAACTCTCAGCTCTCAACTCCACATGTGGCCGTTGGCCACATCTTGCTAGCCGCTGATTTGATTGAGATAGAAATCATGATTTTTAAAATGATTACTGTATTCATTTGTTTCACTTTTGTATTGATTATACTTGGAAAGCTCAACCATTCCAAATTATCATCAGAGCCTCATGCCCATTCACCCCATTGATCACATAGAACGCTTTATTCTTGAACACTCGATTCTTTTTGTCAAGTACGAAACGGCCGGCATAGTTACTATTGATCATTTTTTGGCGTCATGAACACAGCGAGTGAGCTCGTATCGGTAACTCGTCCAGCAAGTGAATCAAATAAGATGTCATCTCACAAATGCTAACGAGTGGAAGAAATGCTTGCCATAACTTACAATGTCATCTGCGATTTGCCGTTGACAATTTTCAAATCTTAAGAAATATTGCTTCATCTGTGCTGTTTGTTTGAGGAAGATGCTGCAATTCCTCATTAAATTTGGCCTCCGATCCCGAAATGACTTTGAGTCAGTCAGCCACCACGCATTTATCCTCCAAGAGCACAACGGCGTGCTGTTTTTCAAAGACAATGTAATAAAGTACAGCTGAATCAGCATATTATGACGCCAGACTTCCCCTTGGCTCATTGCATCCAGCGTATAATTGGCACTTGGAAGTAAGAGACTTGGTTGGAAATTAAACATTAATAAACCTAGCCAATCGTGCTTTTTTTTTTTTTTGCATTGGAAGTGGCATTTGCTAAATCACACTCTGTGATGTTTCCCAACTTTTACATGGGAGTCCATTCGTGTTGGACAGATGACAAAATAAATGCAATTAAAATAATAACATTCCGAAATGGGGCTTCAAACTTGACAGGAGTGCTGCATAAATAGCTTGCGTGAGTAAGCTATAAAAATAGTGCGGCAACTTTGTCAACTGCTCAAAAAAAACAAACAAGTGTTGAATTCATGGAGACTTTTGTTACGACAGCACATATTTGATCTTTTTTAGATGCTGTTAATCGGTCCAGTCTTGGAATGGTCTTCTGTCTGCATGTTGTTTTCATTTTCAGAGTTAGGGATCAAGAAGAGGTTTTGCTTACACAGTTGTTTATCATTGTCTTTTCTGGGAAACATTCCTCGACATTAAACTTGCAGCCATAGATAATTGGGACAGAAGTGGGTGCGTCGTTAGGTGAAGAGAGACCGGCTGATCCTGACATTACTGATGTGATATTTGTGGAGTTGTTGCGCTTCAGAACATGAGAAAGTGATTGCAGTGATTTTAAATTATGTTTGTCTCGATCAAAATCCAGGCAATTAACCCACCAATAACGATAACCTGTAACCTGATAACATGATAAGCTGTCCACTGTTATAACCACTGTACCTGAAAGGGTTAATGACATCGAATTGCGGCAACATAAAGCACCCCCCCCAAAAAAAAACAATCTCTAACCAAAGACGAAAAGAAACAAAGCATCACATACTGTAAGCACCCACAGAGAGACACAAAATAAAAACATGACCAAACTGACTTCTTGGACACCGCCCCCAGCCCTGTATCTTCGGGTGCCATGAGTTTGGAAGGATTCACCCACTTTGGCAGCGACATTCATTCTTCTCGTGACTTTGCTCATGGGGTAAACAGACGTCCGGGCTGACCGAGTATGGGGGGTGTAGTGGAATTGCTGAACCAGTGTGTTTGGCGTTCCAGATATTTACACCCGAGGACAAATATTTAGAGCCTTGCTGCTTACAGTCATGCTTTATGGTTGCATGACCTGGACACTGCCCAGTAACCTTAAATATGGACAGCTTTCCTTTGTTACCAATGAGTAAAATGCTGTACCTAGACTACCGCTGGGATGCCCTTTTGCTACTCCAGGTGAACCATTTGGGCCATGTTACTTGAATGCCACTTGAAGACACAACGACATGGGCACACATTACCCCCCAAAAATGGGACCCTCTCTCAGCATTAGGGCAATGGATAAGTTCTCACCAGGCGCTTCATGAGCGTGGCAACTCGTCTGGAGTTAGTTAAATCTTCAGATTTAAGTCAGCACTCCACTGTGAAAGTGTCAGCATCCCAAATTACGAAACCATGGTGAAAACAATTGTCCTTAGTCTGATTTAATCCTCCTTGTCCCACGAAGGAGTTCAATTTGAGAATCTGTTAATGTACAGATAGAAACAGCTTAGAGAAGGTCAGGCAATTAAAAACACCCTGGCTTTGGTCAGCATTTACAACGTATGAAACACAGTCACTGCACTTCTTGTCCGTTTTCTTATATAAACTGTTAAGAAAGTGCAGACTCCTGTATACCCAACGTATGATTGGAAGAACAGTGACTTATATCCGTTAGGTGGGCATTTGGCAATAACGAGACCTATTGAGGATTTAAAACTGGATCGAAAGCAGCCAGTGTCTTGCTGTTGCAATGTCCTCCAGGTCACTTTCAGCACATCTAGGACCAGAGACGAGGCAAGATCAAGTTATCACCAACACAAAAATGAAATGCTGTTAGTGAGATAGCGTGGCGGTGATCCATAGGCATGTATGTCATCTAATGTTAGGCTAAATGTTCTTCACAAATCACTGTTGATGTACTTTTAAATTGCGCCTTCCTCTCGTACACTTAGTATCCACAAAACGGAGGGGAAAAAAAGTAGGATACGTACACTCCCCACAAAACGGAAAAGTAGGATATTTTGATAATCGCGAAGGCCGGTCCAGTCCCATCTGGGTCACTGAGAAGTTTATTTGGACCTCGGTTTCCAATCCCAAAGAGAAACCTCATGTCATTACAAAGGGAAATGTTGGAAAAAGGGACATTGTGTACTTGCTGTGTTCTTTTTAAACAAGCATGCAATTAAAAAGCAGCTGTTCCATCACCATGTGTTGGGCTGCTCAAGGCATATTTATTCAGGAGTGAGTTGCTACTAATTCATTCACTTCAGATTTTATACTTCTCTCTAATTACTCACCAATTGCTGTCCGGCTGCAAAATCATAATGCTGCTATCGACATAAGTGTCGATGGCACGAACTTCGCAACTTCTCTCAGGACTTTCATTTTGTTCATGTAAGGCAACAAGAAAATTCTCCTTGCATAGCAATCAGACTGTCCTACTTATGAAAGCCTCGCGTCCTCTCACAGTCCAAATGGAATTCACAGTTAATCTCTAAATTGGCTCGAATACAATGAGAACCTCAACTCTCTACCGAAGATAGTGAAACTGAACACTTTCTAATGGATAGCTGCCTCAACCAGATGCCTGCCTGCAGTTAAAGTCGAAACCGTCGCATTTAAATTCCTCCATTTTAGGAGAAACATCACCATGACCGTGAAAGGGAGTGATAAATGAACAGTTTACTCAGGACAAAATAAATAAAAGGAGAGTCGAAGACAATCTCAATCTTTGTCTGTTATCGTCCCACAAGGGAGGAAGGAGGAGAGCACATTTAGCAGAGCGAGTACACGGCATTAGGGACCCAGAGAGCACCTGGCATGGTTGGCCTAGTGCCACAGCCAGCGCTGCCTGCTGTCTGCTGCATGCTTCTCATTTCTGTGTGAAGCTGAAACTGTCACCACATGGACAATTGGCTCCGAGATGCAGATTCCTGCAAGAGTGCAAACCTCCACATCTATTTACGCCATCAATAAGTTGGGGAATAATACCCACAGTATCACTTTCCCCTTCTCTAAATCCCAAGCAAAAAAAAAAACAAAAAACAGTTTGGGGCCTATGGAACTGACCTGAGACCAGTGGATGGAAACAAACACCCTGCAGCATTCTACCGCTGTGTAATAAGATCCCAGCACAAATCAGCCATGTTTCGTCTAATTACTAGTATGTGGCCCTGTAGCACTCACACTGGCGTAATAGCTGAGGTGCCGCAACACGTTAGGCAAGGCAGGCAATTGCCTGGAGCCCCGAGCTAAAGGGGGCCCCCACGGGACGGCTGGCATCGGCCCATATCATGAAAAGGAGGCACTGTTTTAACTCCATAATGACAACATGTGGGATTTAACAGTAAATGGGGCCCTTTGTACCAGTACTGGCTACTGGGCCCCCTCCTCATATGGCTTATCAAAGACAACTTTTAACCATCATTGCAATGATACGTTGCTGGTCTGAAAATTCTGTCATGGGGCTCACTGCTCGTACAGGTGTGTAGCCAGAATTTTTTCAGGGGGGTGGCAAGGAGCGAAGTTGTATTGGGGCTTCATGCCCCTGGTAGGGTCACCCATGGCAAACGGATCCTAGGTAAGGGACCAGACAAAGCACGGCTCATTAACTCTCAGGATGAACGAAAACATTGGACGATGTTTTTCCTTTACCGGACGCGGGTCACTGGGGGGGGGCCCCCTCTGCAGCCAGGCCTGGAGGTGGGGCTCGCTGGCGAGCAACTCGTGGCCGGGCCTACGCCCATGATGCTTGGGCAGGCTCAGATTGACGAGGCAATGTGGGACTTCAGTGCTCACCTGGGCAATGACAGTGAAATCTGGAAGGGGGTGATTGGGAGGAACTCGAGTGGTGTTTTGTTGTTAGACTTCTGTGCTCGTCACGGATTGTCCATAACGAACACCATGTTCAAACATAAGAGTGTCCATATGTGGACTTGGCACCTCACCCTACGCCAGTGCTGCCCTTTGTCACGATTCTGTTCATAAACTTTATGGACGGAATATATCGGTCCAGTCAAGATGTTGAAGGGGGTCCGGTTTGGTGGCCTAGGTATAATGAAGTGAGAGAGGAGAAACACTTAAGTCCCTGGAAGAATACATGGGGGGGGGGCAAATTTGACAGGTAATGCCCACATTTTAAGGTTGTGAAACCCAGAATGTGCATCCGTAATGTAGGTGTGTAAATGACAGACTTGGCTTTCAGAGACATTTTAAGATACTTGTTTTTCAGTCATGACTGCAACAAATGACTTCCACTGGTTGTCTCACCTCAGTTGGCCCCAGGCAAACCAAAAAACAAAAAGACATGAAGCTCCCAATGCGGACTGAAAGCCTGCCAAAGAGATTTAATTCCAACCGCAGTGGTTGGCTGCGTGTCTTTCCATCTCAGCTGCATCACCATCAAAGCAGTCAAAACCATATAAAACACTACTACTGTCAGTTAATGTGTTTCACCATCATCCCCCTCAGCACCTGAAGCATCAAACAAGTTTCCCCTTGTAAATCCATCCATTCATCCATTTTCTGATCCGCTTATCCTCACAAGGGTCGCGGGGGATGCTGGAGCCGATCCCAGCTGTTTTCGGGCAGTAGGCGGGTGACAGCCAATCGCAGGGCGCACGGAGACGAACAACCATCAGCGCTCACACTCACACTGAAGGACAATTTAGAGTGTTCAATCAGCCTGCCAGGCATGTTTTTGGAATGTGGGAGAAAACCAGAGTACCCTGAGAAAACCCGCACAGGCCTGGGGAGAACATGCAAACTCCACACAGGAAGGCCGGAGCCGGGATCAAACCCACGACCTCTGCACTGTGAGGTTGACGCATTAACCACTAGAACACCAGGCCGCCCCCTTGTAAATCCTTGCAATTTTTTTTTTCCATGGACAATTTGACCCCAAACATTCCTGGAAAAAAAACAAAAGAAAAAAATTACAGAATTGACTGAAATACCAAAGATTCACGATGTTTCACTTTCATTTTTTTGTACTTAAATAAATTGAAATAGTACTCCAAACATTATTTATACCTTTTAATGATGGAAAACATTTTGAGCTATAAAATGGATGGATTGTACTGCTATTATTATTCTTCCTGAATGAAATGCATTCGCAACATTCCGCTCCTTAACAACTAAAAACATACTCCTCTTACTGTTTAGGCACAGAGGTATAACGACTCAATATATAATCAAGGAGTTCGTGACTTAGCCAAACTCAATGTTGACCACAAACGTAAGGATTTGCGTGTGAAAACAATGATTCACTTTATATTTATTGTTGGGCCCAACTGTTTTCTTCGCAGAGGAATAATTAATTTTAACAATCCCCACGCCACAGGATAATATTTCAATGATATAGATTGTAACAATCAGGCTTTTGTTTTTCACAGGGGAGTATGGTTGGAGCATGTTTTAGCAGTCAGTGAACTTCTGAAAGCTTGAGGTTTCCATCCCGGAGCAGTGGTGGTTCTTCAATCGCGATAATCTCTTCATCAATATCTTTGTCTATGTATGTGTTCAGTATGTCTGTGCTCACTGTTTCAATGCACACAGCACTTCATGGTTGCATGTTGACTTGTAGACATTTCCCATCAATTTCTAATTGCACAAGAGATCTGCTGAAATTACTCAATTTTACGTTTCAAATTTCATGTTACCTCTGCAATTTCAAAGGTGAATTTGCTTGCACTGGTTGCTATCTTGCAATCATGCTGACCTGGCGTGTCGTTCACTCAGAGGAGTGTGCATATGGGTTGGTGATCCTTCTCCTATCTCTACTGCTCTTGTTCAAGGAAATAAGGATGCATTTTAAGCATGACAACAACAAAAAAGGTTAGTCGTGTTTTTATCTCGTGATGTCTTTCTCAGTGTTACTGTTTAATACGAAGCAGACACAGTATAACAAATGCCAGTGAGTCCGAGTGGACCTCAGTAGCTATGCCCCTCTCCCTCCTAAAATAGGCCTAACGACACCACTGATTTTCACATTCATAACGGACATGTGAGGCAAACCCCTACTATTATGTGGCCTGCAATTAAAATGAGTTTGACACCCATGCATCGCAATGCCAGTGCAACCCATTTGTCAAGCACACTAATGGTAATGATGTACTCATGGGACAAGATGTTCTTGTCAAGGCTGGGGTTTGTAATTGACATGAACGGGTTGCTGCAGGCATCCTTTAATTTGTGTGCAGTAGTCAGGTCATTTGACAGCAAAAATAGGAGGTAAAGACCAACATCAGCCTTTAGAAATAGATTTTAGGTTCATCGTGTTCTATGGCTCAGTGTTTGGTTCTTAAATTAAAGGTGTGTGTGTGTGTGTGTGTGTGTGTGTGTGTGTGTGTGTGTGTGTGTGTGTGTGTGTGTGTGTGTGTGTGTGTGTGTGTGTGAACAATGTCCTTCTAAGTATTCCTCCATGTCCCTGTCTGCTGGCCGGAGTACAGCAGTTGGCTGAGCTCTGGGACTTTATTGGAAAAATTAGTGTACGCAGTGCGGTGAGGAGCATGATGTGTGTGTGTGTGTATGTGTGTGTGTGTGTGTGTGTGTAGTGGATGGTGGGTGCAGAGTTACTGACAGGGAAATTTACTCACTGACCCTTGAGAGATGTTCCTCGGTTACGTTGTGGCTGTTGAAAAACTAATCCTCGCAGTAAATCATGACATTATACATCCACACAGCTAAAATTATCCCGTGAAAGTCAGGCAGAAAATTGGAGCAGGGTTTGGCTGCATTCTAACAAAGTGCTAGCAATCCAGGAGTAGGCAAATACCCACGCAAACATAGTTCTATCACACTGGCAGCTTCACGCAGCTCTCTGACAATGTCCACACATTGCAATTTCAATTTGCACGCCCTAAATTTATTACACCAAATGCAGGTATTTTAAGTAGGCCAAAATTGTTTTTTATTATTTTTAACCCGGTAATTGCAAGTCAAATGGTCCTAATTGAAACCGCAACCTCTCAAATAAACAAGACTGAAAAATGAAAGTGGTGATTATGGTTTCCCAGGGCCTGTTGTAGGATTTGTGAAGTTGCTGCCAAGAACGTTTTCATGTCACTGTATCAAGCTGCTGCCCATTCTAGACAAACTGACTCATTCATCACAACACTGGCCTCAATGGAGGACACAAGATGGTTCAGCAAAAGAGAGATGCTAAATCTATCACCCCTATTATTTGTCCCCCAATGTGATGTTCCATTGTGTGTGCCCTCCACAATTACTACTACCCATATGATGAATCGTGGGAAAAGAAAAATGCATCAGACAAATCATGTCTATCAGTCCACCATCTCCCCCTTCCCTCCCTCCGCCTTCCCCCTCCTAAGAAAACATGCAAGTAGTCATTTTGCAAGCACAAGAAATGCACAAATGTCATGACAACATACAACAAAGGGTTTAAGTCATTTATTTCTGGTGATGTTACATGTCTGCAATGTGATTTGCTGTGGGGCAGAAGCCGCAAACGGCAGTCTCTGATCTCTCCCTCTTTTGGTTTCCCATACGTTGCCTTCACTTCCAAGAAAAAAAAAGCAATCTTACAATTACATTTAATTATTACATTTTAAGGGCTATTAAGGAGGACAAGCTGCCCACCTTTCAGTTTGTAATATTATTGTTGAACTCTACAAATTAAAAGTATTTTGTCCTTACAGAATGGTCATTTAAAGAAACAGTTCTACAGAAATTCAGTTGGAGTTTAAAAGTTTTACAATGCTGAAATGATGCCGTGAATTTAAATTGTAAAATACAATGTGACCTCTAAGGTTGAACAGAGTCCGGTCATCCTCTGCAGTTTAATAAATAGGTAAGCTTGCTAAAGGTGACTTCATGGACCCCACCCCTCCCCCCACACTCCGTTTTGTCTTCAATATTTTATCCAATTTATAAAAGCTTCCAGAGAGAAACCATCAAGTAGTGGCATTGATGCACTGTTTAACAGGTGTGTATCCTCAACAGAATTAAAAAAACCTGCATTTGTTATGACGCATCACAGGTCATTTCCATGCTTGTCACATTGCATGCTTTTTACACTTACAAGTAACATTTATCGAAACAGTGGTGTTGTTTCTAGCCATGTACTAAACCATTACTTTTGGGATTACATTATTAGGTTCAGATTTTATGTTATTTTAGCCACGCCTGGGAAAAAATACGGCCTGTGGGGTGGAGGGGGGGGCATATCTGGCCTGTGTCTGCAGTGTTACCAATTTAGCAACATTTTTGCTATATTTAACGACATTTCTGAGCACTACAGTATTTACTTTTCCAAAAAAGAGACTGGCAAAACTAACAAGATGTCCTAATGCTAGCAACATTATTTCCTGCCTGGTGGAGGGAAGAGGGGCAATATTTGACTGATAATATTGTACGCGCGGCCCGGTGGTCCAGTGGTTAGTGCGTCACAGAGGTTTGATTCCAGCTCCGGCCTTCCTGTGTAGAATTTGCATATTCTCCCCATGCCTGCGTGGATTTTCTCCGGGTCCTCCCACGTTCCAAAAGGCTTATTGAACACTCCAAAGTGTCCCTAGGTGTGAGTGTAAGTATGAGTGCCGAGGGTTGTTCGTCTCTGTGTGTCCTGCGATTGGCTGGCAACCGGGTCAGGGTGTGCCCCGCCTACTGCCCCAAGACAGCTGGGATAGGCGTCAGCACGCCCCACGACCCTTGTGAGGATAAAGAGGATCAGAAAATGGATGGATGGATGGAATACCTTATGCAAATCTACTGTTTCATATACATAGTGTATATATTGGGAGTGATACAAGTCATCACTGTTTTATTATACATCTTTGTCAATATTATTACTGTATACCTAAATACGTATGCACAAATTAGTTTGATAATTTTCCAAGCGTGAAATGGCATTTTAATGACCGCTTATAATTTTGTTTCACATTTCATCCCTCCATTTTCCATTCCGCCTATCCTCACGAGTTGTCACGGGCGGGCTGGAGCCTATCCCAGCTGTCTTCGAGCAGTAGGCGGGGGACACCCTAAACTGGTTGCCAACCAATCGCAGGGCAGACATAGACATTCAACCATTTGCACTCTCAATCAGTTTTAGGGACAATTGACGGTGTTCCATTGTTTTAAATTTGTATTTCATAATTATTACTTAATGCAATACCCCCCCCCCCCCCTCACACACACACACATCGAAAATATGCTTTTTCTAAATTCCAAGAAAATAATAGACAAAGTTGAGGCTCGCATGTTGGCTTGGCCCTCGGCAAGTGTTCTTTTGTCATATGGTTCTTCTGGTCACTGTGCCAATGTTCGCTTAGAACTAACAGCTGCCGTTGACACCATGGACTACCAGCCTCCTGTCCCAGCTGGAGGACTGTGAGGGCATTAGGACGGGGCTTTGAATTGGTTTCGATCCAAATTTAGTGATCGAGTCGAGGTCCGAGTCCACTGTTGTCCATTTCAGGTTTGGAGTGCCGCAAGGTTCTATTCTTGGACCTTTCATATCAATCCTCTGAAAACATGGCTCCTCATTTCATTTTTATGTGAATGATATGCACATTCCCATGTGTTGAGGAAATCAAATATATTCTTCTTTTGAATAATCAAAAGACCGAGGTAATGGTGACCTCGGTGCTCTGACGCAATACTTGAACCCCACAGAAACCAATTTGGGAGTGAGACTGGATGCTGATTTATAACTCCATGCTCAGATTAGCTCAGGTATCAAATTAAATGTTTTTTGGATTGGATAAACTTTATTGTCAAATGTACAGTATGTGTAACATACAGCACAGATGAAATTTCTTCCCTCTCAACATGAAACAAGAGGAGCCGCTGCGGGTGTCTCCCATGTAAACTGGCCAAAGATAAACCAGTCCTCTCTAGGCATCACATTGAGATTTTAATTCATGCTTTTATCACAAATCATTTAGACTATGTCAATGCGCTTTATGTCGGTCTCAGCCAGATGTCTGATTGTAGCCGGTTCAGGTGTGTTACGTGACTTTAGTCACTGCTAGAATGAAGGGAAAGATTTACAAGACAGTGTTATTCCCAGCCACGATGTATGGCTCAGAGACAGTGGCGTCGAAGAAACGCGGGACGTGGCGGTGATGATGTTCAAAATATCTTTCAGAGTAGGATAGGATTTGATATGAGCTAGCCAAGGTTAGATATTTTGGAGACGAAGTTAGAGTCACCATGCTTAAGTGGGTGGACATGTTCAGAAGAGAGAGAGTCAGTATATTGGTCGAAGGAACTCGAGGAAGACCTAAAAAAGATTGTAAATGTCATGAGGGAAGATATAATAGCAGTTGGTTTCAGAGCAGAAGATGGAGAACGTAGCCTGAGATGGAAAAGGGTGATGCGCTGTGGCAAAAAAAAAAAAAAAAAAAAAGAATCCTGTGTTGGGACAAGCTGTGTCATAGCAATAGCTGAATTTGTGCCTTTCAGTGGCGTGGCCTCGTGTGTGATGTCAGAAGCATGGTCGTCTGATTCAGGTTCTGTACATGAGTTTTGGCTCACTGTAGATTCTTGTGAGTGTTTTCATTGTGTACTTTGGATTAAGTGTTCGTTCCATCAAATAACGGACTGAAAGTGCCATTGCTCTCCTTTTTTTAAAAGATAAATTACAGAATCTAATTGTTAGCTAGCTGACATTAGCTTTAGCTGCCTCTCAATTTATGTCGACTGAGATAATCCAGCTGCTCATTATAGGGGAAAAAGCGATCACAATAAATCAAAATCAATAAATCCACATTATTTATGCATTACTTTACCCAAATAAAAAACATGTATTATGCTGCCCTGTCCGCCACGCTATTAAAAATATGATTTCCATCTTGGCTGAGCTATTTTATTGGGCTGTCATAAAATTTCCCCACATTTTTCGTCAGGGCACTTCGACCCCCTCCTTTAAGGATGACAAATAGAGTGAGAAACAAACCTTCTCTCCCTACTGAACAGCAATAGATGTCCAGACAAAAGTGCTAATGAAAACCTTGATCGTTTTGAACAGCGAAAGCATTTGAAGACATCTCGTCTCTTATTTCGAGATAATGTGCAAAGAGAGAACTGTAATACGGTGATGACTTACTCGCTGTCCTGTTGCCAAAATATCACAAATTTATCGAGCTCATGCAGCACCAATTAATGCTCTGTCTAGTTAATTGCGGTGGAAACGCTAACCAAATCAGCAATTGAAAAACACAAAGTTTAACCTCTTTTTTTTATTCTTCACTATTAGCCAATCTTTGCAGTCCACAGGACCGTGAAGATCCTCAGAAGTGTGAATTACACCAGGCTATTTTCTCAAGATTGAATTCTCTGTGCTCGTTGTCTACTTGCTGCATAGTTGCTCAACACAGGAGTTGAAGTGTAATCTGATTCATACGAATTAGGGGTGTCCCGCTACAATTTTTTCACTTCAAATACAATACCAACATTGCAGCCGAGAGTACTGTAGATACTGATCTCCATCCGATAGCATATCTGCAGGAATCATACATGCTTTTATTTATTTTGTATGAAATGTTCAAAAATACTGGATGAAGTGATAATATTCAAAGAGCTGTAGTCAGAACTCCTTTTTTCCAAACACGAATTCAACCCCAAACCTGAGAATATACTGCACTTGAATAAATAAAAGGACCCTGACAAATAACTAATAAAGTAAAAAAAAAAGTCATACTCTTTGAAATGCAAAATAACAAATCAAGTTTAATTCAGTACACGCAGAATGATTTTTTTTTTTTTAACTCTCAGTATATGTTCGGAACGGAGTCTTTAATGGACTGCATGCAATCCATCCATCTGATCCGCTGACCCTCACGAGTTGTCGCTGACGTGCTGGAACCTATCCCAGCTGTCTTCGGGCTACAGGTGGTGTACACCCTGAACTGCTTGCCAGCAAATTGCAGGGCACACATGGACAAACAACCATTGGTGCTCATAATCACACCTCGGAACAATTTAGAGTGTTTCATCAACCCCCCTGTGCATGTTTTTGAAATGTGCAAGGAAACCGGAGTACCCGAAGAAAACCCACTCACGGGGAGAGTATGCAAATTCCACACAGGAAAGCCGGAGCTGGAATCAAACCCTGCACCTCTGCAATGTGAGGCAAACGTGCTAACCAGTCATCCACCATGTCGCCAGCTGCTTATATATGAGTGCTAATACCAGAGATTTTGGATGTAGACCAATGTAATCCAAGACTGTTTTTCAGGGGAGCGGGGGCTAATATAGGACAAACATCCAACATCAAAATGAGATTAGGACACGCCCAATGTGTATGCAAATATCTGACTTTTGCAAGGAACAGGATATTTATATAACAGGATGTTTCCCAAAGCTACTGTAATTCCCCATGCATGTTTTAAACTTGAAGTCGTACACATTGTAAATGTTTACAATACTCTGATTTATTATATTAAAACTACCACCAGTTGAGTCCTGTCAAAAACCAGCGGATTCAAGAACATTTGCAACATAAAGAATCCAGTTGGCATGGTGGCAATTGTACGTGCCATTCAAACTTAAAGTGCTTTGACAGCAAATGTAAGAAGCCAAGACTTTGGTTTCTCAGACATGTTTGTTGTCACTTGAGGTTTTGAAACACTGTTTTAGCTCAGTGAAGAGTGGAAAATTTATCATGAGCTCACATAGAGAAGACTTCAATTCATAATATGCAGTGTAGATTGTTTCTGTTAATCTCTGTGGGATTTTCGATTCTTCAGTGTTGCACTAAGTACTTGTACTGTGTAGCCAGGACAGAAGCTATCAACCTCTCAGTAGTAGCATTTTTTTTTCCCTTCCAATTTTTGTCATTATGTCACAGGTGGCAGTGAACAGCTATGTGCTGTACACTTCTGTTCCAAATGACTTGCATGCTGTCCATAAAGCATTTTCTTTGAAAAAAATAATAATAATGACGTAAGAGGTAAGACTCAGACATTTGGTTCCACTCTTTTTAAGGCCTGAGTCATTGTAGCATTCAGACTGGAAAAACACAGGGATGCTTCTTCATGTCAAACTATTTTCCTGGACTGTTTTGCCTTCCAAGGAGCAGCAAAGTAAAGCGTAAACAGTTACTTTCACATTTTCTTCAGCCTTTATACAACATACATCCTCCCAACCTCACTCACTGTCCACCAGGATGGACAAAGAGATTAGCGAGACATCCATCGTGACGATCTGATGTGACCTGAGAGCTCAGGTTCAGGTGCGACATGATGAATGGATAGAGGTAGTGTTGGACCTCAATGTGTAAGGGATGGGAAAGGATTGAGTGTGTACAAGGCCTGTCCTCAATCTGAACTTCAGTTAATCAATTAACTCCATTATGTTTATCTGGGATGCACTCCATGTTCCTGTTGGCTGTGAGTCCACATAGAAACTCTGAAGATGAGCCAGCACTAGGGACACAAGGATGAGTTCATTTCCTGCCCATCGGTGAATTGGTTCATCAAATACGAAGCGCGTGGCTATCCGTCCTCGTGTGAGCTCACATCTACTTCTGCACGTCTCTGAACTGCAATGACGTGTTTTTGTACTAGGACCACTTTGAGATCTAAAGCAGAAATACTTCATTGAAGATTTGATCAGTGACCATCCAGTGAATTTTTCTTTGGGCTTTCTTTTGCCAAGACATTATTGGGGTCTAGCTTCCCCTTGTTTTATAACATTTAAAACCAGAGCACTGGAGGAAACACCCCCAAACACACAGAAGTTATTATTTTTACATCCAAATACACGATAAAGACAGTCTTGCTTCCACCACATCCAAGTAAGTGTTAAAATCTGCAGAATAAATATGAACTGAACAAAAGCAACATGCTTTTTGTCAATGTGTGTGCGCCTGTGCCTCCGGGTGGGTAGGTTAGAGGTGTGCGCCCGCAACGACAGAACCCTAGAGTTTAGGGCCCAGGCCTATTGCCTGGACTTGGCAAACACATGAAGACCATTTCAATGACCCAGAGCTATGACTAAAAATAACCTGGCAAAATGTCTAACTTTGGCTTGACTTGGCATGAATGGCAAGGAGTGACTTACTGCTGCGATATGCCATGACACCTACACATCCAGTTGGATTACAGCGTGTGCAAATGAGTGCCAGCTGTATGGCCTTTAGGTTTGCTGTGAGCAGAAAACGGTGTCCAAATATTAAGACATAGGTTGTTTTCATCCAGGTCTTCCACTTTATCCATCCATCCATCTTCTACCGCTTATCCGGGGCCGGGTCGCAGGGGCAGCAGCTTTAGCAGGGAAACCCAGACTTCCCTCTCCCCGGCCACTTCTTCCAGCTCTCCCCAGGGGATCCCGAGGCGTTCCCAGGCCAGCTGCGTGACATAGTCTCTCCAGCGTGTCCTGGGTCGTCCCCGGGGTCTCCGCCCGGTGGGACATGCCCGGAACACCTCTCTAGGGAGGCGCTCAGGAGGCATCCGAATCAGATGCCCAAGCCACCTCATCTGGCTCCTCTCGATGTGGAGGAGAAGCGGCTCTACTCTGAGCCCCTCCTGGATGACCGAGCTTCTCACCTTATCTCTAAGGGAGAGATTTTCTGCGGAGAAAACTCATTTCGACCGCTTGTATCTGGGATCTCGTTCTTTCGGTCACGACCCGTAGCTCGTGACCATAGATGAGGGTTGGAACGTAGATCGACCGGTAAATTGAGAGCTTCGCCCTTTGGCTCAGCTCCTTCTTTACCACGACAGACCGATACAATGCCCGCATCACAGCAGATGCTGCACCGATCTGCCTGTCGATCTCTCGCTCCCTTCTGCCCTCACTCGTGAACAAGACCCCAAGATACTTGGGGCAAGATCTCCTCCCCAACCCGGAGAGGGCACTCCACCCTTTTCCGACTCTTCCACGTTATGGTGCCTATAAAGAATGAAGCATACCGTGAACGTGACATGTTCAAGGGGATTTGAACATTCTGACAAGTACTTGGAAGACAGATCTTCTGTAGCACTGTTAGTTTGGTCAAGATGTTGTTTAGGGTCCTTGGTCTTTGGACACCTGGTAGTAAGTGTTATTGGCTGTCAATACTGAAAAATCTGAATTGATCGTAAGTAAAATGGGTGTCCGTAGGTACTTTATGTTCTCTGACTGTACACTAGGTGGCATTGTTGCAGTTAAAATACTGTTGAGACGAAAACCCACTTCCGTCCTTACTTAGTCCATCCTCTTGCCAATGAGGGAATGCAAATCTTTGAGTTGTACACATACTGACTTTTAATATTTTGACAGATTTTTTTAAATGTGAGAGACCCTGAACATCATGGTGACAAAATCAACATGTGTGCTTACTGCCCTTTTAGTGTGTGGTGCACTTGGGATGACCAACAAAGCACACCACACACAACGACATCTTCACTGAAAATTGTCCACTACACCAAACCAGATGTCTGGCACAGGACCAAGCCTGTCCTGTGAGAGGGCATCCAGACTGCCAGAAAATGCAAAGTAGAAGAAAGAGTAGGTGTGGAGGAAATGACAGAAACTAGGCTAACTGTTAATATACTGTGGTTGGTTACAAACTTTGTATTTTTTTTACTGTGGTGAATGGCTTGGGAGATTCTATTGCATCCTCCTGGTGACCAAAAGTAGACTAGATTTTGACTAGCTAAAAGAAGGTCGGGGCGGCAGGTGTTCCAGTGGTTAGCGCGGTGCAGAGCTACCGGGTTGAATTCTAGCTCCGGCCTCCCTGTGTGGAGTTTGCATGTTCTCCCCGGGCCTGCCGGGGTTTCTCCGGGTAGTCCGGTTTCCTCCCACATTCCAAAAACATGCATGGCAGGCAGATTGAACACTCTAAATTGTCCCTAGTTGTGAGTGTGAGCGTGGATGGTTGTTTGTCTCTGTGTGCCCTGCGATTGGCTGGCAACCGGTTCAGGGTTTCCCCCGCCTACTGCCCGAAGACGGCTGGGATAGGCTCCAGCACCCCCCGCGACCCTTGTGAGGATAAAGTGGATCGGAAAATGAATGGCTGGATGGATAAAAGCAGGTCAAAGTTGTGGCACAAGTGGTTTAACACGATTTTGATGGATTTGATCGACGCGTAGGCTCCATGGATGTGTGTGCTGCATGTCATCATATTTAATTTATAAATATGACAACGGCGTGCGACAAGCCCTCTGAATCAATGTAGAAATCAAGTACCGTATTTTCACGACCATTCGGCGCACCGTATTGTTGGGCGCAGTCTCAGTAACGGGTGCTATTTCTGTGTTTGACACATACACAAAACGCACTGTATTATTGGGCGCAGCCAGGGATGGTAAAACATAAACCAGCTTAAACATACGGCATGCATGCACGCATGCTAAAAACACGTTTTAAAAAGGCAACGGAAGCAAAACTGAGTTCGGTTGTACTTTATTTAGCCATTTTACAATGTACTCACGTTTTTCTCTTCACCTCTTACACGCTCACCCTTCACTCATTGGCGACTAGTACCTGCAAGGGGCGTGCCTTTAGCGTCCTCTTACACGCCCACCCTTCACCCATTGGCGACTGGTACCTGCAAGGGGCGTGCCTTTAGCATCCTCTTACACGCCCACCCATCACTCATTTGCGGACTTCCGCATGCCTGTCGTCACTTACGCCTGCCTTTTCTCTATATAAACAGCGTGTCGGCCAGAAGCGCTTTCAGTCAGGCTTTGGAACGCGGCTCATACACTAGATGCTCCGCATTATAAGGCGTCCTGTCCATTTTGGAGAAAATTTAAGACTTTTAATGGTTTCTTATAGTCCTGAAAATACGGTAATTAAATGAGTTATCATCATCATTTGACCCGATTTCATCAATAAACGAGCCCATTTGTTTTGTCGGTAATTATATGAGTTATCATCATCATTTGGCCCGATGGAAAAAAAGAACCATATTAGAATCTCACAAGAATCCCTGGAATTCAGTGTCGACTTTTGAAGAACCATCAATTCTGCTACATGTATATTTAGGCAATGTTCCATAATATTTCGGAGAACTAAATTATGTTACTGGAATGTTACAGTGAAAATGTTACATTGTAATTTAAACCAGTGTGAGGTTTGGCCAATAAATGAGGTTTATTGCCTTGACTTTCAAGGAAATGCGGTCATTAAACTCATCACTGCCTCTGCATGCTCACTTATAGAGCCAATGTGATAATAAAACTTTTTACTCTATGATGACAAAAAAATATATAAAAAAAAATTGGTGGCTCTTTGAATTACAGACCTTTCACATGTTGCTCCACAAAGTCACTGTTTATTTTAGTACTGTGTTCACTGGTCTGTAATATATTAGCTTGAATCACTCTGCTCGTGTGTGTGTGAAAGCCACATCTGAACAAGCTGGTTTGTCATGAACGGCCGTGAGGAATAAGAGCTAATGCTGTGGCTTGGGAATCTTCCTATACAAACACGCACTCCTTTTACGATATGACAGCCAACACCACCGCTTGGACCTGGTCTGTTTTATACTTAGACAGGTTGCAGGGGACCCCTGCTGGGTTTACTGACAGTCTTGTCTGGCATGTTTCCATCCATAGCTCCCATAACTACCTGTGAGTGGGTACCGTAAATCAATCAATCATTCAGCACAACCTAATTATAATAACACCTGTCATTTGGATAAGTACAGTGTAAAGGGATTCACAGATGATTGACCACCAGGACATTTTTTTTTAAATCTTTAAAAAAACATGCAATTTGTCATCTGTTGAAAGACGATAACTTTAACATGCCAGCTAGTTCTTATAAACCTATCTGAAGGCTGGCCTTCAACATGGTTGTTTCAGTATGTGTTCTCTCCTACTCTTAGTAGGCACTTTGAAGTGATCTGAAATGTGCATTACATATCATTCCATACAGAGGTAAAATGTGGAAATATCTTTTATTGTCATTTGCTTTCAGTGAAACTGTCAGTCCAACTGTCAGTCCAATCACCTAAAAATGCAAACGCAAAGGTCTCATTCACACTCAACCAGAGTATCACTGTGATACTGCTTGTAGTAAGGAAGCATTAGTTGTCCCTGAATATGGTTTTGTGAAAAGCTGCAAAAATATACGGATACGTATGAAACAGTCCCATATAGACACAATATAGACACAAGACAGACAGTTAAAACATCTTTTGCATTGGTTGAGGTTGCTTAAATACCCCGCAATGTTTGCATTCTGAGTGCCCTTTGTGTTAACCGATTGTGGTACATGAGAAATCACGTTGTTGTCCCTGGGTTGGGATTTCTCTTGCCACTTGCTTTGTGAATTCGATCCATCCATTTTCCGATCCGCTTATCCTCACAAGGGTCGCAGGGCATGCTGGAGCTTATCCCAGCCGTCTTCGGGCAGTAGGCGGGGGACACCCTGAACCGGTTGCCAGCCAATCGCAGGGCACACAGAGACGAAAAACCAACCACGCTCACACTCACACCTAGGGGCAATTTAGAGTGTCCAATCAGCCTGCCATGCATGTTTTTGGAATGTGGGAGGTAACTGGAATACCCGGAGAAAACCCACGAAGGCCCGAGAGAACATGAAAACTCCACACAAGGAGGCCGCAGCTGGAATTGAACCCGGTACCTTTTGCACTGTGAGGTCTACACGCTAACCACTGGACCACTGGGCCGCGCTTTGTGAAATTGAAATCTGAATCCCCAAAACAGAATTGTGAGGAAAAATATTCAAGTTTTGATGAAACCAAACAAATGCTTTTGTTTGTGTCAGTAACAGTGATTGGATGTCTGTGCAGCATACATTTTCCCCCTTTTCCACTGTGCAATGTGTAATTTGACACATTGCAGGTGTGACAGTGGAGATGGGATTTATTGGCCTCTACATTTCCGACAGAGTTCACCAAATCAGGCCGTTTCCTTAAATGTGTATTCATTCTGCTGAGGCTCGTTCTTTCCAGGAACATATTTAGTTGCATGGCATGGTCAGCATAACAGCGGCGATTAATTTCACGGCAAAGGGGCACGGGCAGTGAATATTGGATCTTCAACTTAACACTCACGTAGCTGCTGGCAGCCATTACACCTGTGATGCTACATCAGAAGCTGGCAGATTCTCAGGTCACCCTCTACCCCCACCGGCCATCAGTACATTACGCGCGCGATGATGAGCCGGAAAAAGCAGTGAAAATGCCAGCTTAGCCAGTGAAAATACCTAAGAGCTCTATCCTGTCAACAGCTGCGGTCGGGTGGTTGTCAACATTGCAGCAACAACCCAACGCTCCAGGTTCTTAATGCTACGAGTTTCAACTTCAGAGCTTCAACTGTAGACTAAATCATATGCAATTCGGGGAGTCCTCGGTTTCGAACGGAGTTCTGGTCGTATGATAGTGATGTAACTCAAATGTGTATGTTGGTAGGAACACAATGAATAAATGAGAGACTAATGCAGTAGTAAAGTTATTGGAGCTCTCCAGTGTAAGCTTCCTGAAGTTTTCCTTTAACTCCTCCATAGATGTCTCCGTGTAGGTCCTTGTTATGCTATCGGCAAGGCGGTAGAAGAGTCTCTCAGCTGTGGTCCTTTCTATCTTCAAATCATCAAGTGACTTTTCCAGTTTTTTTTTCCTTCAGCTGACAGACAGCAGGCTTTATCCTACAGGCCCCTAGGTGGCGTATCATCCCCCTTGGTTGTGGCCATAAGCGGAGACTTTGCTGGTCACTGGTCAGAGCCAGTTTTTCACTGGCAAGTGGATTTTCAACGACAGTGGTACCTCTACTTACGAACGTCTCTTCATACGAAATTTTCAAGTTCCTAAACGCCTCAACAGGAAAATATTGCCTCTTGTTACGAAAGAAGTTTCAAGATACGAAAGGTAAAAATACAGTATGGTCTGCTAGTTGCAGCTCCGAGTTTCCTGAACGCAACATACTTATAGCTGCTCTGCCATTGGCTATTACCTAGCGCAGAGGTGGGCAAACTGCGGCCCGCGGGCCGGATCCGGCCCGTTGGGCTTTTTAATCCGGCCCGCCGAAGGTTGCTACACAACACAATTAAGGTACGATATAAATGATTGCATTCATTTCATTTGGACTTGTAATGACAGGCATTTCAACGCCAGGTGGCGCAGTTACTTGAAGTTGCAGAGCACAGGGAGGGAGGGGGAGACAATACGGAAGCCAGCAGTAGCGCCAACTCAAGCAACTCCCGCTCGATACAACGGAATAAGTGTGTCTGCGCCGCTATTTTCTATCATTGGATCCAAAACAGCGACATGCAAGTGACTCTTTGTTGCAGTGAGTTTTACTGCAATTGCGAACATTTTCACGTCTTGTCGATCATGGCATGATCAACGAAAAGGTACAGTAATGGCCACGGAAGAGAAAGTGAAGTGTATCTGATTAAACGAAGCGGGTTACAAAGTACGAAACATTCAGGAGACGCTTGGAGTCTGAAAGACTCAAATCTACAAGACTTTGAAAAACGAGAAAGTAATTTGTGCTCAGTCCGATTCTGGCTATTTCCATGCCCAGAGTGAATTGCTTGCGGCTCGACGGACAGTCGAGTGAATAAACGTTTCCTGGAATGGTTTGACTGCTATCGTGCTAAAAACTTTCCGCAAACTGGACCGCTAAAAAGAGAGGAAGCGAGCCCCAGAGCGCTAACTATGAGCATAGAAGACTTGAGCGTCCGTGTCTGGCTTCAAAAGTTAAGCTGCGCGACATCAGCTGAGCAACGCTGTCATGTGTGGTGATCGAGGGGAGGTCAAGTCAGAGACAATGAGTGAGTCGAAAGAAAAGCCACCAGGTCTCTTACACGTCTCATTTTGTAGCAAATAGTCCTAACTTTGTTATATTTTGTCATATACATGTACTGCTTGCTGCAGTTTTTGGCCAATATATTGTTGCACTTTGTTGCTTGTGTTGTCACATGTATGTTGCTCACATACTTGAACCTTCATACAGGACATATACCATAGTTGTTTCACTGTTCTCATTTAAAAAAAAAAGAAAGAAAAAAGGTATGGGACTACTTGTTCTGTTGATGTTTGGTATGGACTGTCAACATATACATTTTTTTTATATGTACCGTATCTTGTCCTGACACGGCCCACCTGTCAAATTTAGAAATCAATGTGGCCCCCGAGCCAAAAAGTTTGCCCACCCCTGACCTAGCATCTTCCTGGCATCCCATTGGCCAAGAGGGACTGAATGTGTCTATGTGTGTAGATAGATAGATCTCTGTCTATGCAGCGTCCTCGTCATTTGCCCCTTGGGCTATGAGGCGTTCCGATAGTTTTACGTAAATGTGAATCACCCAGAAAAAGTGTTCACCAGTCGGGCGATCGCTCACTATGCTGATGTTTGCCTTGGACATTTTTGAAGGATTGTGAAAAGCCGACAAAAGCAAATATCCTTGGATCAGTTCTTTACAAAATGCCAGGCAAAAACTACTTCTGAGAGAGAACATGGACTAGAGAAGGCCAAAAATGCAGTTAATTTAAATGATCATCATTTTTATTCTTTTTCTTTTTTTTGTGTTTTTGCATGAGACACAATTCTCATTTATTGTGCAATAATCTAATTGTAACATGTATTTGTTACATATTTCGATGCATTTTTATGCTTTAGAAAACATTTTGGATTTGGAACGGATTAGGGCATTTACTTACAAAAATTTCTAGTAAAGACATTTCTTCCAGAACCAATTAGTTTCATAAGTAGAGGTACCGCGGTACATGGGTTTCCCATACTTGAAAAGGGAAGGATTTGACCAGACTCAGGATTTCACTCAGTTTGTGGATTTCAGAGTCACTTTATCAGACAAAATAACTACGGGGCGGAGAAACAAATCTCTTTGTGCATTCGTTTACTTATCAAGTCAAACTTCAGTTCGGCGCGCAGCTCTATCTCAAAACTTAACTCTTTTAAAAAGGCCAACCGTAACATTTCAAGCCAACGGTAAACTAAGTATGTGCATCATAATGGGAAGACTATGGGGAGAATGTTTGGAATCTGTAACATGCAGTGCATAAAACCCAAGACTTCTCTGTTCATTCTTGACAAATGTAAATATCTCAAAGAGGCAAATGGAATCTGTGGAGGAGATGTAAACTATGGGAATGAGGGATTGGACTGGGAGTGGGAATTGATGGAAGAAGGCCTCGGGCACAGAAAGTAGTTTACACAGCATATGCACGGGTGAAATTAGCACATATGCACGCACACACACACACACACACACACACACACACACACACACACACACACACACACACACACACACACACACACACACACGCACACACACACACACCCGCACGCACGCACACCCGCAGCGCATCCTTTCCACCAATCCAGGAGTAGGAATGCAAGTCCAGTAAATATCTAGAAGGAGAGAGATGACAGATTTGAGTAGTGAACACAATAATTACCACATACTTCCCACCACTGTGCATGTCTGCAAAATCCACAGCTCCTCGGGCCAACTTCCTTTAAGTGGGTCCAACGGAGCTCACACATCTACAATATGGCTCCCTAAAAGCTTTACATTACATTCAAAGTTACATCTTACATCTAAACCCCAAGAAGTAGTAAAATTGCTAACAGCTAAAGACCTACTGCACTTGTTTAAGAGGAAGCAAATTATGTGATTCATCCCAGGTCAGACTAAAGAGATACCTCGTCTATGTACTGCAGCATGGGGAACGGAAGGGGCCTCGTGTCACCCAACTCACGGTCACAGGCTCCACGAGGACAGCGCAAAGCACGGGTGCATCTTCTAATGACTCAACTTCAATTCTCAAGCATTCAGCTCCCATCCAACCCACAGGTATGACCATGAATGCTGCAAATGCCAAGACAGTGTAATCATCAGATTGGATTCTGCAACCATGACGATAAGTGGCGCCCAGCGTCCTGAAAACTAAGCTGCATCTCTCTGCCTCTTAAAAATGTCTTGATCAGCCTTGTGGCCTTTCCAGCTCAATTGCTGACAGCCAAGTCCATGGCCAAGGAAGACTTGTTGCAGCAGAACTTCGAATGTTTACACCCAACCTTGAAGTCGAGATGATATTTGAGGTTTTCAACAAAGTCGGCTTTGTTAAACCAAGAATCGTTTTAAAAGATTTAAACTAATGGGAATTTACTGTATTCAAATATTTTCCTCATAAATTAACAACTCAAATGCAAAACAAGGCAAAATAACAAGACCAGAGTGTTGCCAAACACTCTATTTGCATAACAGGCTATTTCATCTCAACAGCATTTTTATAGCAACACTGCCACCTACAATTAAACTCAACAATTCCGTATTAATACAGTGAGTTTTTGCTTGATGCTACAGCTCCAATTGTATATAAAATAATGAAAATGTTGTCTATTGTGGTTGTCGCAAAAAGCGCCAATCAAGATGGGGTCGGCAGTGCTCAATGTATGGAGAAAAGTGCTCTCGAGTCTGCAGGTATTAATTGCCTCTCCACCCCCCATGCCTCTCTCCCACGGCGACATGCACGGACACTTTTTTTTTCAGGGGACGGACTGGGACGGAAGCGCGTTAAAAGGATGAGGACGGAAGGGCAGGTCGCGGATGGAGGACGGACTGGCAAAATAGGGTGAAGTGGCCAGCTCTGGTTAAAAACACGATCCACACCTCGTTCCATTAGAAATGCAATTGTTGGTATTACATTCACTTGCATTTAATTTCACTGCTTGTCTCTTTTTTTTTCTGTCTCGTGGTTGATGAGCAGTGGTGAGGTGAGAGAAGGTAGACTTCCAATTCTGTAAGACACGACCACAAACAGCTTTCAAAAATGCTTCTGTCAGATGTTATAAATTTCCGATGCGGACTTAATGAAGGGGCTCTGTATGCCATCTTTAATAAAGGGTCCTTTTTTCCCCCAGAGCTCCTCAGAGAGGTCTGGTGAAGGGCTGTGTGCTAAAAATAAAGACACATACATATGCATTTTTGGGGAGTTTGTCCACTTGGACACTGCAAATTCACATACATCTCAGATGCTTTAACATGACTGTTGACAAATCAAAAAGAGAGCACTTTTGTTCAAATTATTCAATACGTTATAACAGCACCGCTATAAAAACAGGCGTGTTTTCCGGACAGCTTTGGGAGGAGGCTGGGAATTTGTTGGTCAGCCTTCGAGGTCTTAAATTCATCACCACACTGTGTCACTTGATGTATTGTCAAAATAGTTAGACTTAATCAGTGTGATTTCCCTCAGGAGCAAAACACTCTTTGTTCATATCCGAAGGGTTACAGTGGAGGGAGGGTCTGTGTCGCCATCTCGTCCTGCAATTGAGGAGCCTGTCAAAACATTTAACCTTTACTGCATTTTTAAGGAAATTGAGCTATTTTCCTCCTTAAGATTGCCATGATTAATAGTCAAATTATAGCTTGCGGTCATTATTGTGAATGGGGATGATCAGTGGAGAATTCCAAAGTCAAGTAGCAGCTATTTACAGTGCAATGCTGAAAAAAAAAAATCCCCACGAGCACAAGCTTGCCAGACACCAACATCACAGACATATTAAATCAGCAAATTGTGTTGAAAGATGGACCGAAACCTCAATTCATTAAAATGGTTTGAGTCAATCAAATCGGGACACAAACCGCAAGTGAATCAAGTGTTCAAATTTCATCGTCTAGCCAGTAAGGCACAACTGCATGTTCTAAGCTCTTACCAAAGTCTTGGCAGCAAGTGTTTTAATGGTCTCCTACGAGCCCACTTTAACCACCATGTGAAAGGAAAGAGCTATGTACAGATTTTTTCCTCACAAAATGAGCATAAATTAGCTCATGCAAAAGTTGCATCATTGAATGGACTCTTTTTGAGCTGTTTATAATAAATCAGTGGTCATTCAGTGACACAGACAGTGGCAGGTTTTGGGACGGTCCCATAGATGACTATTAATGCAGACGCATATTTCACGACGTGACCAAATGCAGCGGAACTCTTCAGTCGTGTCACAGTGTATGCACTTCTGTTATTCGTTTTCCTGAGTTATTGACCGTTCACAACAGGTTTGGCTGCCATAGCAAGGGCCCCTATGGCTAATCATAATGACATTTTAAATCACACAATCTTTCCCCAACAAATGTTACCTTCCCGGCTACCAAGTAAGAGCCAGCCCACTGCTGCCAAGCAAGACCGAGTAAAAGCATGTGCCCCATTCTAAAAGCATTTGCCAAATTCCCATTTTGTTTTCCATAGTTTCTGCACTTTATCGTTTAATATCATCCAAACTTGTAAATATCAGATAATGATAACACAAGACAACTCAAAATTAACTTTTTTCAATTGTGTTTTTATTTATTCAAGAAAAAAAAATATTTGAAGGTACGTGGCTCTTTGCAAGAAAAGTAATTTCCACTAAAACCTAAGAGCAGGTTGAGCCACCTCCAAATTGGAGCAACTGAAATGAAGTGTTTTCTTCAACTTGCTATGAGTCTTTCACATCTTGACCCATTCTTCTTTGCAGAATTTTTTAAAATTCAGTAACAGTTCAGGGTTTTGAGGATGAACAACCTTTTTAAGGTCATGCTACTTGCTAATCTTGATTGAAATGCCAATCAAGATTCAAGAAAAGGCAGCACACGACCTTTCTTTTCCGCAGAAGTAGACTTTAGTTTGAGCTCACAAACTGATAACCAAACATTCTGCTTCAGGATTTTCAGATAAAAGGAAGAATTCACAGTTCCACCAATCACATCAAGTCATCCGGGTTCTGGAATAGCAAAGCAGCCACAGAACTTGTTTGACAGTTGGTATATAATTATTATTTTTGTTGTTATGTGCTGTTTTACCTTTCCAACAGATGTAATGAGACACACACCTTTCATACAGTTGAATTTGAATATTCGACAGGTCGCAGTTTTATGAATTGAGCGCTCAGCTCGTTGCTCCCTAGGCCATGAAGAAAGGTGAAAACAAATAATAATTATGCCAACATGCCCTTGACAAAATGGGGATCTCTGTCAGTTCATATCGGGGACCCCCGAATGGCCGTATTTCATATCGCCGTGTGAGGGAGTGCGGACAGAAGTTTGGACGACATGCCAAGAGCATATTGAATTGTTTGTGCATGACGTGCAAAAGATGGGAGTGCTAAGTAACATTGACAGATGTTGCAGGTCACACACAAATGCCTTCAGTCCACGGCTGATGGGACCTGATGCACAGTGCGTGATCTCCGTGTGGGGTGGGGGGGTTCTGCTGACATGCAAAATTACTGCAATTTATAAGTATTCGAACCATGTGCCTCCTTTCAATACAACATTTACTAGCTTGTAGTTGTTTTGGACGATATCACAAATAAAATGACTTATCTGGATCTAACTACTGAACCGTTGCTGCGTCATTTCGGGTACAAAAGTGTGTTCCATTGGAGCCTTTGCACATGGCCTGTCTCCCTGGAAACAGAGGCCATATTTGAAGGTTGGTTGATGAAGGCTGGGTGAATTTGAAAACCAGCATGTGGCCAAGTCATACTGGAAGTTACATCCTGTCGCAGTATTTGGCGGAAGCGGCCTATGAATTTGCACACAGCAGTTAAGCCTGTCCAAATTCGCCCCGGTTTATGCAATCCACAGAGGCGACATGAGGAGGAGCATTCCAAGGTTTCAAAGGACGCAGCCTGTGAATTGTCCTTCGGAACCCGCAGCCTATGAATTTGGACACAGCCCAAGACTCGATAGATTTTGTGCCGTCTGGTTGCTTGGCGACCACTCTCGGGTGGACCCCGCCTCTAACCAATATCTCAATCATGATGGGCTCCATCTCAGCCACGACCCATATGAGGACAAGCCGTAGGAAAAAAAAGTTGGGTGGATAAATGTAGTCGATGTAAAAATGTGCTATGTGCTGAAGCAGTTCATTAGGAATCCACAAATGCAAGAAGACATACGATAAAACTGTCCACTGTCTTGAACTAATTGTCACAACCATTTGATCCCCTCTTTTTTTCTGTAAGGCTCCCAATGGCTCTGCATCCTATCTGCTCTTCATTTTGCCTGCCACTGTCCATCTGTGTTGATGTTGCCGGGATGAGTACCGGTAATTGGAATGTGCATGTGTTTGTACGTGCATGCACATGTTCATACCATGGGTACTGGGGTTGCATGGTCCAAGCAGGCTTTCATCTGCTGCTGGGGCGCAGCCCGAGCTCCTTTCCACTGGCCTTACGGAAAAATCCAACGTGTTCCAACATGCACATCCCAGCGATCAATTACCCCTAAGTTTGTAACACACACATCGTAAACAACAAATATACCAAAACATTCGACAATTGAAACATCATGGCATTGTGGTTCACAAGCATCCCTGTGAGATGTCGGTTTGATCAGGACCGACTACTAATTCATGAGCCGACTAATTAACCACAGCTATTCTGAAAACATAATATGCTTTATTTATAACATGACCGGTTGAGTCTCTTGTTTGACAAACATATGTTCTTATCAAAATAACACTGAAAGGGAATTGTAAAAGACCATTATGCTACAGCTATAAAAGTTGTTTTCTGTAAACACAAATGCCAGAACTTATATTGAGTGGTCTCCCAAGAACCCACATCAAAAACACATTTCAAATGGGATAAACTGCCTCCCCTCGATATTAAAAGAAAAAAAACGTTGCCAAGACATTCTGAACATCTACCTACACCCGAGCACAACTTCTGTGGGCAACATACTTCTGAGCTGATCAAGACCAGCATTGAAAGAGAAGTTCAAAATATTTAGAGTCCACAATAACCATCCAGTTTGTCAAATCACTCCTCACATAAAATGTATGCCCTCCTACAAAGTATAAAAGCTTGTCAAACTAACAAACTATAGGGCCTCAAACCTTTTGGGGGCCCACTGCTATAAAGTATTCTTGGAATGTTCAAAATTTGTTTTGCCAGACTACAATTTCCACAATTTATTTGTAAAACAATATAGCTTCTATAAATCTAATTTCTATTCAACCCAACATTATTTACATGATGTAGTTATTCAGTTTGGCAAGGATTAAGCTCGAGTGCAGGAGCGGGAAATGTTGTTCCTGGATGTTTTATAAGTCTCCCCTGCTGCAACACACATGATTTAAATGATCAGGATCATTATCCATCTTATGCAGGGTTTGCTGATGAGCTGATCTTTTATAAGGTGTGTTGGAGCAGGGAGCCATAAAAAACATCTAGGATGTAGGGCCCTCAACGACTTGAATTGCCCAAACCTGCTCTAATGGCTATGTTTAATCCAGTGTTCTAATGACAAGGCATCAAAGGCCTTGCAGAAAAACAGTTCACCACACAGGGGGTTAGCGTTAGGGGATTATTATTAATACCCTACAGACACTACTGACTTGACTCAATATATTTGATGTTTGCGTACTCTATTCATGCAGCACGGCAACTCCCAGTCAATAGTCTTGAAATGAAGGGAAAGAGGGGAAAGGAAAATCAATACAGTATTCATTTGAGATATCCAAGGCTTTGTTGCTTCTATGGTTTCTTTTATGAAGTATTATTTTGTTCAAATTGCTTTTTAGTTGCTGACCCCAATGCAATATGTTCCTCCTCACTTGCCCTACTGTGAATGTTGCCAGGGACAGTCTCAGCATGTAATCTATGAACAATAAACGTCGCCTAATGCCCGTAAACTCCGATCGGTCGTCATCAAAATTTGTGTTGACATCTCGACTTATGCACACATCAAAGAAACTCTGGAAATATTCCAAAGATGGCTTTAATATTACCGATTTTATGACTATAGCGTTTTCCTCTCTATAGAGGCATTCACTGCAGAAGCTTACGGTGAGTCACTTAATCAGGGAAATGCTTCATCCATAAAAAAGAAAATATTGGGCCATTTCTTTGGATATTTTTTCAGATTGATGTACTGTACATAGGTATAAATACCAATGTCCATATTTTTGTGCTGTCCCATGTGCCTGTCAATCGCAGTGTCCTCAGATTTCATTATTTACAAAAAAATTTTCAGACATGTCATTCCATATGACACAATGCCACACAAAACAAAAGCAGATTCACTTTGAAAAATGTGCGCGA
The DNA here is from genome assembly GCA_026261675.1 of Hippocampus mohnikei. NCBI lineage: Eukaryota > Metazoa > Chordata > Actinopteri > Syngnathiformes > Syngnathidae > Hippocampus > Hippocampus mohnikei. Next base: position 16,981,874 of record JAKGUB010000557.1, on the reverse strand, counting down.
CTCTTCCAAGGCAACATTGACGCACGCATTCTTTGTGTATGGGCCGGTGCACCTAACATTGTTTTCAGTCAGGCTGTGATAGGGTGTATATTTTGAATGGCTTCGTGAAAAACAACTTAACGTAACACTAATATTTCACAATCACATAAATAGCTACTGTGATACAATAAAATGAAAATTCCATCCATCCATTTCATGAACCGCTTATATCCTCACTACTGCCTCACCTGCTTAGCTAAGCATGTAATCATGAACTGACTTTGTATTATGAACCAGTGAAAGCAAATAGATAGCTACAGCATTGTCACATATCCCCATCAAGCCTTCACTACCACCACCACCCACCGACTTCTGAGCGGACTTGTCTTCCAACACAGTCTAATGATGCAGCAACAAATGTCTCTCTACTAGCACTCTTTTTCTACGTGCACTTCCCTGAATCTTGTCAATTATCCCCCATGGCTTGGCTGACCTGACTCTCAATGTGGGTCACAGGCCGCACAATCACCTGGTAATTACCAAAGAGTAAACAAGCCAAGCCAATGGAGAGCTTGTAATGATTGTCAGGCTGCCACAAAGGGCCCTTCAGCTCTAATGAGGAGTAAGTGTGTCATATTATATTACACAATTATTGGACCTGACCACCGTGATAAATATAGTATCTCTGGCTGCAATGTTATGGGATCAGGGAAAATCTGAGGGCTCATGTGTGATCGGAGTGTAACCCTGGCCCCTTCGTCTCAATAGTGTGATCTGAAATGACCTGACATAATAAGCCCAGTTCTTGAATCAGATGATTAATTGCTCACCGGTCTTTCAGCAGCTATGACACCATGTGCCACCCACCGAGTAAGTTTTGGCCTCCTGTCTCAGGCTCATTAAATGGGGCCTTTGTCTACAAGCTGGTCTCTTTTGTCCCAGCGCGCCCACCTATCAGAGAGGTCGACCCCTGTGTCTCTAGTCACGATGACATCACCTCCTCATCGAGGCGAAGGTGATGTCTCTCAGTGGGCCATCTCGTTCCCCTTATCACTCAATCACTCCTTTGTGCTAGCCAGGCCTGCGGGCTTATATGGACAGTAATGAGACTTTGCAATTTGCCAAGCGCAATATAAATCGCACAAAGCAACGGCCATAATAGCACATTGTTTTAAGCAAGTTAAGTGAGCTTCATGGGATTAGGTGCACTCACTCTTCACAAAACTGCTTCGCAGAGCGGGGACAATAAAAACCTTTCTGTTCAGTAGTCAGGTGAGTGAGTAGGCCAAATGGTTACTCAATAGGGGTTTATACTTTTCGCAAACTGGAGACTAATTTACTTTGATCGTTTTCAGGATACCCGCTACCCTTGGTAGGAAACACAATTTTGACAGTTTTTGATCTGATGCCGTGTCCTTGCCTTTCCCAAACCTTTTCACCTCACGTACAAAATTAGAAATGGGGTTATAATAATAAGTAAAATGCTAATAATAATAATAGTCATAATGCAATAAGTGAATTTATTTCTGCAATGTCTCAGAGGGTTCACTGCACACTGTTGTCATATTAATGAATGAAATACGATGACATCCACCACACGTCCACTGAGCTCAGAATCTTTCTGCTGGCACGTTGATCAGATTCACCAAAATCTGATTCCAGTACCTGCGCCAGTAGATAGACATGGTTCCAGCACAGCGACGTGCAGTGAGGCCTATGACTGATGAGGCACTGATTCCTCTCATGTTGGATATAAAAATATTCACGCAAAATGAAAGATTAGGCGATACTGGATATAATTTTTGACCTCGATTAAAAGATTTGTTTTCAAAGCTTTTAATTGTGTTTCAGTCTGTTCCAAACTGTTCAACAATGAGATAGTGAGAGAATTTAATATAAGGTTTAGTTTGTTGTTGCATTTTTTTCAATATCCTTTTTTAAATTAAAAATGATCTGGTCTTACTTTTTATGTTTAATATGTTGTTAAAGTCACCATTTTAAAATTACTCAACTGTCAGGCATCAGAAGTGCTTGGCTGACATTTCTTAAAAAAAAAACAATCTGTGTCAAAATCGGTAAAGAATTTGACGAGATCGGATGAATTTATTGGAGCCAAAAAAGGTCAACTCAATACAAGTGAATGGTTTGTTCATTTATTAAGCACAATTTAAAAACGGTACAAGGAGGTGTGCGCCTCCTCAACCAAGTCTCACCTATTTTCTGTGTTTGATCATGTGACCTTCGCAAGCTTAATCCTTCTCCACTGTGGCGTCCTTTTCATAATGGCCGCCCCCTGAGACGATTAAAAACAGGTGGATTTTGCTGCTTAAGTCAAATTCCATAAAAACAATATTATTCATAATACCATATTTAGACTGTAGGGGTCACATCGAACATATTATTGTACATTTTTGACTTGACTCAAATAATTTGCGTGTTGTTAATGGTCAGTGATAAAGGATTTGTAAATAATTGTATTGCTCATACTATAGTAAGTTCATTCTTTTCCACATTTTTTTTCTTTACAAGGTACTCTTCTGTAGTGGCATCACACAAAAAAAAAAACACACAAAAAAGAAAAAGCAAAAACACTTATGAAGTTAATCATTTAAGGGCTCGAAAAGCAGAAGTCTTTCAAGATTCGCTGCGGTACCATGAACAATTACTGATCAACCTGATTTTTAAATGGACCTGATAGTTTTAACCAAAATAATGTGATTGAAATGCCACTTTTACCACTTTGAGGATATTCAACTTTGAAGGCTGTCCTGTGTTAATAAAATTGACTCTTTGCTGAAGTGTTTCCAAGGCAACCTTGTGCAAGACACTGGTTAGTGTAGCTTGTTCAGAGAGTGTGAAAATGTTAGTTCCCCTGACATCTAAAGAAGCATCTCTTTCAATGGCTATATCTATCACATTAGTTTGGGTTTGACTATTTTTCCCCCCATGGATTGTGAATGTAGCATCAGACAGAGGTGACTCACATTAGTGGCCTGTGGTCAAATGCAACTCACTGATTGGATCGAAATGAGGGTGTGTTTACGGCGAGGGTGGGTTTCAACTGACTTCAGTTGAGCAGGAGATTCCAGTTTGTGGTTGAAGGTCTCGTGGAAACATGTAAACCCTCCCGAGACGTGTGCCATGGTGCGTTACACCCTCCGATGTGAGTTACCCAAATCCAGCAGACTTGAAATATTGCTGCATTGCAATTTCCACTCCGTTCCCATCAACCCTAAGCATTTTGCGGTGCATAGACTGGAACTTATTTTTCTTTTTGCTCAAGCGAATTATGTGATGTCTATCTATTTAGAAACTCCACCATGTGATTATCATATTTAAACATTTTTTAATGCATTGAATAAGAACAAATGTGTGGGTGAATGAATACCAGAATTCCTTTTTCCCCATTAATCTAAAAAATCCATCCATTTTTGATCCGTTTAACCTCAATCGGATCAGTGATGGAGCCTAATCAAAGCGGTGGGACATAACTTTGGACTGTGAGGTGGATGTGCTAACAACTCGCTCACCGTGCCACCCCAAATATTAGAATGATAAGAAAATTTAAATACTGAAGTACTGAATAAAAGAACTGGCTAAAATCTTCGAGAACTTCTTCGACAGCCTGACCTCCTTTACAATGATAGATATGGCCATAATCTATACTTACTTTTGTGATATCATAATAATGAAACATAATTTATTATCACTGGTTTGGATGATTGATTTTTGACTGACTGGTATTTGGCTTGTGTGATGGCCCTCTTCTTTTTTAAGCAGGTGGCATAGGCCCCTGCAAGTGCAAGTACTGTTGGCTTTCCATTTCATGTTTGTTTGGAAGTACTGTAGTATTAGTTTCTGCAGAGATTTCATGTTGCCATTTTTGGGGGTGAACGTGTATTTTAAAGCTGCTTTTTTTTCCTTCCTATTTTTTTGGTAATGCAAATAAACTGAGCAGCAGGGAAGACTGTATTCCAAAGTGTCCATCCACCGTTGGGCCAAATACTGTATCTCAAACCTTATGATGTATAATTGACCATCAATTTATATCTGTGGGGCCCCCTGGAGGATTGTAATCCTAGTGCACTTTGCCGACCATTCGCTTTTGTTGGTATTTTTTTTTCCATTTGGTCGCACTCAGGCAGCCCCCGCTCGCGCTTGGGCGAGACAGGCACATGCAGGCTTACTCCATGCAACACCTATCAGTAGAAAGATCGTTTCCAAGGTCACTGGAAACATTCTAAGGACTCCTTTTGCAGTCGGTGCATGAACATGCAGTTACCCCATGACATTCTCAAAAAAGAAAACCTGCCCTTACCACAAACTTCAATACATTCTGTTTACATTGGATGTCCCAAAATATCTATTGTAACATGTCTTAATCACTACAAAGTCGTTTGTGCTCTATTTCAATAATGTATTCTTCTATTTAATTGTTTGTCCAGCTTGTTGCATTCAAGAACCGAGCATCAACTGCATTGCTTTTCTAGCAATCGAATGCAAGTTGTAAATGTTATGGGCTCACTGGTGTTCCAAACGTGGCTTAATCTTCCAGGATCCACCGATGTCAGTTCAGTTGTTCCGTCACGAGCATTTTTTTAATAGCTCCACAGTTTTGTGTTAAAAAGGGGGAACTTTCTGTGGCCACGCCCCTCCAAACCGCGGACCAGGATGTCGGCGTCTCTGATTGGCTGAGAGGCACCGAGCGACAACACCTGCTTAACTCCTTCATCCAAATTGACACCCGCGACTCTGGGAGATATAGGCAGCATCAACGGCGGCGCATGCATACACTTCGACACCGAGCCGCAGCCGCGCGGTTCCCAGATCTGAGGTGAACCCCCACGCGCCATCCCCGCACGCTTTCCACGTATAACTGGCGGATCTTAGCGGCAGAAAGGGGCAGAGACGCGATGTTCCTTAAAGTGGCCGCAGCGCTGCTGGTTCTCTCGGTACTGGAGCAAGTGGTGGGCTCGGATAATATCGACATTTACGACACCCCGCCGGAGAAGCCCGCCATCCCCAAAGGACGCCTCTCCCTGCAAAATACAGGTTAGCAATAGTAGAAGCGGCTATCTACGTGGGCTCAGTTCGACACGTGCGTACGTGCGTGCGCGCGTGTCCTCGTGCGCGTGCTTCCGTGAGTCTAATGCTGAGTGTCGGTGTCGAGTCCAGCCGTTTGAAGATTTGTGTACTGCTTTAAACTGGAATCGGTAGGCTAGGCACACGACATACTATATCGTGATGTTTAAATAATTGTGAACGGGACTTTAATATGTTGGTAAACTATTAATGGCTTGGTCTAAGGCAAATGTTTCCCAGTCTTTATTGAGTCATATATTATATTATATTATACATTTTAAAAAACCCATTCGTAGTGCACACCAATAAATAAAAAAGGTTACCAACCGTGGATACACAGGCTAATCATGTACCTTTTACCATCTAGTAGAAGATCATTTCATTTTTTCTGCCTGTTGCTGGCAAAGATGGGTAAATGAAGCATTATTTGTGCTTTATTTATGGTCAATAATTTGCTGTGCATTGTTTACCGTGGCACACCTGATGATTTCTCATGGCATATTGGTTAGAAATCACTAACCCGAGGTAAGAACCCGAGAAGAGAGTCAATCTCTTTTCGTTAATGGATGCTACTGCTTCTTGTTGCTTTCAAGTTTAGCTTGTAGCAGACGTGTGCACATTGCAGCATGACGTCTTTGATCCACTGGTGAAAAGGACACTTTGATTCGCTCCTCTTTCATCTATAACTGCTTCAGACAACAAAGTGTATGCAGGAAAGTGGTTAAGAGTGCACGATTGTCTGTGTCTCATGTGTTGTTTTGTATTTTGTCTTTTTTTTGTTAACTTTTCTTTTGATGGCGGCGCGGACACCCGCAGCGGCTCCTCTTGTTTCATGTTGAGAGGGAAGAAATTTCATCTGTGCTGTATGTTACACATACTGTACATTTGACAATAAAGTTTATCCAATCCAATTGATCATGCATGATGATACTTTTTGTGATTCAAAGATGGTACGACTTCCTCAAAACTCTTTGCTTTCCTTATGATCTTGCACCTGTACATTTTATGACTAGTGACTGCGGCCCCAGTCATTCAATCTTACCGGCAGTTATTTTATTAGGTCTGGTTTATTAGCTTACTGTTATTATTAGAGGCTAAGTTCCTTGATTAAAAACAACAAACTCCACAGCAGGTTTGAGAGTGGAAGCCCACCCCCCACTCTTGCAACAGCAGCGTGTAACTCAATGCACACTGCAGCCAAGCTCGTACCATCCAAGCACATTCCCCTGATGCCAAAACAAGCACCGCAGTCAACGGCTCACTTTTCCTACGCACTTAAGTTCATCTAAGGCAGGGGTGCCCAAACTTTTTGGACCGAAGATCTACTTTTCGTTCAACCAGCCTCCCGGGATCGCCCCTTCCCACGCACGCGCGCCATGATGAGAAGCCAAACACGGAAGCAAGCGATGCACTTTTGCAGCCTGTTGACTATCGTAGCTCACACGTACCGTTTTAAAGTGCTTCCCTCAGCCCTCTAGATTCCTATTCTTTACCCGTGCTCTCTGTGAATTGTACACGAAGCAAACTCTGAATGAGAATAATGACGATCAAAGATATAGCACAACACGTCTGATCACAAGCTGCAACTGCAGACTGCTGAGCGCTAACAACTTCCGCTGACGTAGTCACGCGCCACCGTTGGTTAAAGATTTACCTGCTTTATTTTATTTTTAAAATCTTTATTTGGGAAAATGAAACTAATAGGATGATTAGGGTGCAGTGTGCGTTAACACAAAAAATATATTCCTAACATGTACAAAGACACACAAATGTTTTTTTTTTTTTCTCCTCTACACCTTTCGGATCTAATTGGGACGAGTCCTAGATCTACCGGTAGATCAGGATCGACGTAATGGGCACCCCTGATCTAAGGCCTACAAACCTGGAATCTGCATCGCTGTTTTGCACACAAAGCAAAGCTTCAAGCTAACTTGCCCTGAATGACGCTTGACTCTGGTCCAACAGGTGTGATGCAGAACCCAAAACCTTAAGTGAAAGACTTTGAGCAGTTTCACATTCAACACCATTCTCGTGGTTTGTCCCTGCCATTCGTGACTGGAATGAAACGGAAAAGGAAGGACCACTAGCCAATTTTCATCAAGTTTGTCCTGTTTACATTTGTACATCGTCTCGGTTTGTTGAGCGCGTGTTGCTACTCAGACAATATACATGACTGCACATTGGGCTCCACCAGAAGAAATGAATTCTGCATCTGCAATGCACCATAAAATGTTCAGTTCAAGCCATTGCAGATGGAACAGGGTGCGATAGTTTCAACTACCAAGGGAAATTAGACCTCACCCCCACTTGTGTCCTGCTTGCATTTTTGTCTGTCAGGCAAACCAGTCACTTACATTAGAAATCAAATATTTGTATGTGATCTGTCCAGCAGCTTCACCTTCAACTCACCGCAGTTGCTACCGCCTGCAACCTGTTCTTTTTATTCCAGCTGAGATCCAGCACTGCTTGGTGAGCGCAGGCGACGTCGGCTGTGGCGTGTTTGAGTGCTTTGAGAATAACTCCTGCGAGATTCGAGGGCTACAGGAGATCTGCATGACGTTCCTGCATAATGCTGGCAAATTTGACTCTCAGGTATGACTGGGCCGTTTGCAAGAATTGTATAACCAGAGGGCAACATTCCTTAACACTGACTCACTGCTCCAGACTCATCTGCAAATAGATGTGTTTATTTCTGTTTGTGTATGCCTCACTAGGGGATTGCTTTTGTAAATATGCACAAACTGTTTAGGTTGATGCACATAGTTGGGCCCAAGAGTCTCAAGCTGGTTGGCCAAAACTCAATTAAGCCAGTTTATGCGGGGCTTTTGAGCGTTCTGTCATAGTTTCATGCGTGCATGCTTGACTGGATCTAATGCTCTTGGCCATTTAAAAATATTTTTGCCTTGACAAAGTGTGCCCCGTTATCTCTTTATGTGACATGATTTTGTATTTTAGTTAACTTTATATTCTAGTGTGACATTTATTACAATTTACCGTTAGTTCATGTGGTGGTGTTTTCCCAGCTTCATCCTTGTTGTCATTGTAATTGTTCCCCAAATGGCTTTCTTCACTGTTAGAAGCGCCACCTATTACTCTGGCATTTGATTACCAATCTGTGATCGAATGTTTGTGTGGACAGAGAATTGTAGTGTCAGTGACATATTGGAGCTAACGTGCTTTGTTGCATTTGAAATGCAAAAGGCTTTGTTGCGCCATTAATTTACATGCCTGTGTGTTTTTTTTTTTTTTGTGCTTTGTTTTGTTTTTTTGCAGGGTAAATCCTTCATCAAGGATGCTCTGAAATGTATGGCCCACGGGCTTCGACACAAGTTCAGCTGTATCAGTAGGAAGTGTGTTTCCATTAAGGAGATGGTGTTCCAGCTCCAGAGAGAGTGTTACGTCAAACACAATCTGTGCTCAGCTGCGAAGGAGAATGTGGCCGTCATGGTCGAGATGATCCATTTTCAAGATCTCTTCCCTAAAGGGTAAGATAATGGACAGTGTGGATTTATACCAAGCCTGGCCTTACTAGGTTATCATTTTGCCATTCTTCCTTGTTTAGTCAAAGTACTTGACCTTTATTTGTCCAAGCGTCGTGTAATTTATCGGCGTGTGTCTGCCTAGTCCTTATGTGGAGCTGGTGAACATTCTGCTTGGTTGCGGCGAGGAAGTGAAGGAGGCATTAACTCGTAGTGTCCGGCTTCAGTGCGAGCAGAACTGGGGAGCTTTGTGCGACAGCCTCAGTCTATGCTCCTCCCTGACGCCCTCGCCCTCGGCTGCCGAACAACGCCGCCCCTCGCCGTCTCACCCCCAGCCCGAGCACCCTCGGCACACGCGCCACGGGGACAGGGACAAAGCTGGCAAGGTTGGGCTCCACGCTCCTTCTCGCGGTCGCAACCAGGGACTGCGCCGCCAGAGTCCAGATGCCAGCGTGGCCGCAGAGCAGGAAGAGCCTTAGGCCACTGACATTAGGAGGTGAAAATGCAGGAGATTACAACACTGATAACCCATAACACCATTTACTAGCACAATTGGACATTGTCACATGAACACACACACACACACACACACACACACACACACACACACACACACACACACACACACTCTGAGCAGAGGGAAACAAAACCCTTTTCTGTGTACTCTTTTTCACCTTCTCCAGTCATTCCAGCAGTCCCACAAGGTAAAATTGCAGGGTAATTGTGGCATAGCATGTATTGTGACGCCTGCCTATAGGCCACTTTTTTCCGTTTTTTTTTTTTTTTAAAATGAATAATGATTGTTATTATTGTGATTATTTCTATTTTTAGGACTGTTTTTGCTCTAATCTAGCATTTCTCTAATCATACTTACTGTAAGATTTGACTCCATTGGTATTATTTATTTTCTTCTTAAGCAATGTTGAAATATTCAAATGTAAATAGGAAAAAAAGTTATCTATATTTATATGAACATGTATGAATATAGTCAAATCTAGAGTCGTTATGATGCGTTTGAGGTCATATACAGTGTTTTCCTCACCATATTACACCTGTTTCACATGATGTAGATATGTAACATACACAGTCTTGTTTGCAAGTGGAAACGTGTGTTGTAATTACAGTACCGGTATATAGATACTTGATAGTGGAATACCAATTGTACAGGTTTGAAGTCCAGTTCTGGCACATATTAATTGTAGCGCATTATTACAGCCAAATGCAGCCATGACGCCAGCAGAAATTTATTTCAAATAAACACACAAGTAATACATTCGATGACTTGATTTCAAGTCACCCAAAACTGCAAATTGTTGGCCGGTTAACAGTGCAGACGTGAGGAATAAGCTAAGATGTTTCATTTAAACGTCGACAGATTCGCATCAGTCATTGAGAAGAACACATCAATGTCACATTTAATGCTCTTCACGTGCAGTGGCAAATGTTTCAACATTCTCTCCATGCTTGTTTCCCATGTCGCCATCAGCACCTGGTACAGGTGAACTATCACACAATGAATGGCCTTTGCGTATTGGATACCAACAAGTGAGGCGATTGAATGTTTTGTTTTGACGATGTTGAGCCACAAATGTCTTTGCTGTTGCACTTTTGTCAGCTTTTGCTGGACTGCTGAAAGTTGAAGAGAACAAGTCATGTGACGCGGGGTCCCCAACACGTCGCTTTTACGGGATGCAGAATTTGACTAAGTATCATCCATATCACCAAGTCCTGTATATGTGCTGATGGACTAGTTGGAGACATGTCGGCCGTTGCTGTGTCCCCTGCCTTGCGTGTGCCCTTGGAAATTAGTTCTTTTTTCCTCTCAAGTCCCTCACCAAGGTCAGCAGCGATGTGGGGGCCTGTTATCTCGTCTGTTTAAGCTGCACGGCAATACATCGAGCACCCAGGAAGTGGGTTGTGTCCACACATGGGGTATGTTATAATAAATGTTATATTTACAGAGGCCACGAGAGCTTTCCTCTGGGCCTCGGCCAAGAGCCTGCAACTCCAAGAGGCAGGCCTGTGTAGGAAGAAGCAGTGAGAAAGGCCCTTTTTCCTTTTTTTTTTTCTCGAGATACTTCTCAGGTCACTGTCACAGGCTTTTGACCTTTTACGGCCAGCCATGCTTTTGCAGTCTAGAAATGAAGTTTAGAAGCATGACACACATGCCTTCAAATCATGGCGACAATGTACAATCAACACGTTTCAGTTTCATTTTATTTGATATAATGTATAACCCCTCTAATTTAGAAATATTTACAATCTCCATTCTTAGACCTTACTTCACCCCACCCCGGACCCCTCCCCCAATTATTTTCCAGAGGTTGGAGGCCTAAGGAGACATAAGCTATTTATCTTGAATATGTACTGTATATGTGTAATGTGACATTCTGTTTAATGTAGTGGCTTTTCTTTATATACTTATGTGTGTGTGTATGTATGAAGAACAATAAACTAACCTGTTCCTTTTCTCATCAGCCCATAATTGACTTTATGTTCTTTGCATTGGGCGTTCCCACCTTTTTTTGTCTTGTGTACCCTCTCACTTGTCCAAGTGGATGATTCTCCAAAAGTAGAATGTACAACAGTTGATTATTGTATGTTAATCATTTTATTTTGTCTACTTAATTTTCAATATTTAATTCTCAGGTATCATCTTCTTGTTAACTCTCATAAAAAGTAAAACAATGTCATATTAAAAATAAATGTGTATTACAAATGTAAAAACATTAACTCAAAATAAATAATAAACATGACTTTGTTATAACATTTACCACATAAAAAAAGCTGATTTGAATAAGTTCCCATTAAACAGGCAGTTTAACTTTTAATTGTCAGGATCAAAACACTTGTCCACCCAGGGAAACAAGTTTGAGAGCACACATGTAGCACACCATTTTATTGATGGACTTATGAAATGACTACAAATATATTATTATCAACTTGGAAATAAGCAAAAGCTGTGCAAGCTTGATAGATAGACTTATACTGTAGTCATGCTGTGCCGATCCAATTTACCAAGGTCAGACTACAGTGACAACAAACTTGACTTAGGTCTCAAAATGTTCAGTGTTTTACATTTTTACTTTAAAAAAAAAAAGTGTGAGGGAAAACGACCACAATCAATGCAATCAATGACACAGCATACCATACAGTTGATGGCAGGGGTGTTTAACTTATGACTGTAAACCCATTTGCCTTATATTACTCCATATACTGTACACAACAAATTGATTACAAACTGTTTTTTAAATTAGAAGCTGGAAAATAATAGTTTTTTCAACTATTTTTCTTGGTATTTTAAAGGAGGGATTGGTAACAAAAAACACTTGCAAAAATAGCGTTGTTATAAGTGGAGACAATTTGCAAGAAACATGTGGTCGATACCCATGATTTCCCTTTGTGAGCAATTTAAATATATGTCGTGGGCCGGATGTGGCCCCCAGGCCTTTAGTTTAGCACCAGCAATTCATTGTCTTTGCGATTCGAGTACTGTACTGCGAGTCAAAGCGCCATGACATAGAAAAGGGTGTGGTGATAAAAAATTACCACTGGGTGGAGACATTTCTCAGATGTTCTCTGTGGGAAGGAAAAGCTCGAGCTGGAAATTAAGTCCAAAAGTATTTGGACGAAGGCAGAGGTTGTACGTTTTTGCTTGTATACACCACCATGATTTATTTAAAAGAAAAAAAAACATGTAATTGAAGATGGCTTGAAAAAACATGATATTTTTATTATTATTAGTAGTAGTAGTTGTAGTAGTGGTAGTATTTTAGGAGTTTGGTAATAATATTATTGACACAATTGACATAATTGTCACTTATTTTAAATACCTAGTATTTATATATGCTTTCTAGTCAAAAGGTGCCCGATGGAGTGTCAGTCACCAAATGCAGACACCATCTTGCTCTGACAGATCCTCATTGCAGTTAGTTTCTGTCTTTGTCTGGCTGTGGGTCTTGCTGCCTTCAAGGTTATCAGCATGATGTGAAATGCATGAGATTAGAGTACTGACTTGGCCGTTGATGAATATTTTGTGAATTTGCCTTCAATATTTCTTGATTTGATTCCCGGCCTTATCCATTTGCACTTTGCCGTATCTTATGAACAGACAGGTAACAGCAGTCAGGTCATCAGTAAACAATATTGTACTTGTGAAAACCAACCCAAGACTTTAGAAGGCTGGAAATTGTGTAAAATTGATTGATTGATTGATGGCGCCCGAGTAGGCAGCCGTCGACAAGTGCTCTTCAAGAGCCTTGCTTTTTTGTTGTTTTTGTGTTTTGTTTTGTCACATGGTGTTTGTTGTTTCGTTGTGTGGACCTGATGTGGATTGCTTTCCGTTTTTTAGCCATGACATTCGTCAAAGGAGAAGAAACTGCGCTTGGTGGTGGCGCCTTCTCGGCAGCACGCCTGGACCAGCACAGATTTGGATTGGGACGAATGTCGGCGCCATTTGACAGTCGGTGCTAGACAGCCCTGGGGTGCTTGTGTTTTTTGCGTCTGTAATGGGCAGCATTTTTCACAGCGCCGTTTTGTTCAGTGGAGATGTCGCTGCTGTTGGACAGTCTGCGTTGGTGCGGCTAGATGGACGGCTGCTGAAGTTGAGGATGAGGAGAGAGGAGCGTCGACGCGCAGCGTCCATGCGTATTTGGAACTGAGAGTCGCCGCTTGGAATTGAAATGGATTTACGTGGCACAGGAGAAGTGAATGAATCTCTTTTTTTCATCAGCTTCTCGTTGACTTTGAAACTTAGCTTGTAGCCGACGATTCCACATTTTGAGCATGACATCTCTGATCCACTGGTGAAAGGACACTTTGATTCTCTCCTCTTTCATCTCAAACTGCATTAAACAACAAAGCGTATGAGGGAAAAGTGGATAGGATTGCACGACTGTTATGTTATGTGTTGTGTTTATTATTTTACTTTATGTTAACTGTTTTGTTAAGCGCTTTGTTACAGCTGCAGCTGTTGTGAAAGCGCTATAGAAATCAGGACGTATTGTATTGTATAAAATCCAAATCTGTGGCCCAATCTAAAACCAACAGAGCATGCTTTTTCCTTACTGACCCATAAAAAGTAGCAATTGGATCTCCAGGCCTAACAAAGCATCTCCAGGGAAGTTAGCCAGAATTTGGTGAATTTTGGTTACATCTTTAATTAGTGTCATGCAATAAATAAGTCATTATAGAACTGAATATGTGAAGTATTTGGGATATCCACGTACATTTACACGTGTAGCTTTTTTCAACAACACTTGACTGTGTGAAAGATGACTCCCTTAGCCAAACAGAAAGCTGCTGGCTGGACTCCACTCGCTTGGTTTATATGGCAACTGAGCTCTATCAATATTGAAATATGCAGAGACTACAGAAAGTTTCCTCTGAACTGAGAGCTAACCAGCTACACGGGCACCGTCTTTATGGGAACTAATAAATATATGAATGACTTGGTGCACAGATGAATTAATCATTTAAAATAAATCAGTACTGATTGGATGCAAACTGTCTCATGTTGAGCCTGGAAATAATATCTCAGATGGTGTTAAAATGTGTAATTAATAGGCCAACTGTAAAGGGAAAAGGGACAGGAAATAAAGAGCCATGAGACAGGAGTATACTTAGATTTGCCACACATTTACCATTTTATTCAGATAAAGATTCAGATACAAATAACAACTTTTTGTATGTACTTGTGCATGTTCAACCAGGAAGCACCTGGACCTCCAGCTTGTTAGTTCTTAAAAGAAACCATAAACTCAAGCTCGAGGTGTTGTTAAACCACCCCAACAGGCCCTGCAGCACAGGAGAGTGGGTTGAGTGGTGAGTGCAGC